>VZRV01004675.1:272363-459232 GCA_013398115.1 Falcunculus frontatus
AAAAAAAAAAAAAAAAAAAAAAAAAAAAGGAGATAGGTCAGGGAAACAGGGAATAAGGAAAGTTTATAAAGTATACCATGAAAAAAAAAGAAACAAAACTTTAAAAATTATTCCAAGCATCATCAGCCTCTCAAGCCAGCTGAAGAAGACCCTGAAAAAGAATCTCAGCAACTTCTACTTTACATGAGCTCAGTTTCTCTCAAGAAGTATGCACTCCATCAATAATAAAAGTGTGGAAAGCAGGTTACCCTAAACAGAAGGAGACAAAGTGTAAGCAGGTTTAGCTCCAAAG
The DNA here is from genome assembly GCA_013398115.1 of Falcunculus frontatus. Classification (NCBI taxonomy): domain Eukaryota; kingdom Metazoa; phylum Chordata; class Aves; order Passeriformes; genus Falcunculus; species Falcunculus frontatus. Next base: position 272,656 of record VZRV01004675.1, read on the forward strand.
GTCATGCTGTTTTAGTCAAACCACCCAACATCTGCTCCATCCACTTGCTCTAGTCACTCTCTCTACTGTAAATCTAAAGCTCTAGACAGCAACTACTGCTGCAAGGATGACAGATGTAGTTCTAACTAAACACATAAATATGTTAAATACTGTCTTAATAACTCAGTCCGATGATTATTCTGCCTTCCTGCACAAAACTGATCTATTTTCACTCACAGTTCTGCAACAAGAGGTCTATAGGCTATACAACCTACAGCTACACAACTTAGAAAACATCTCCTGTCTTAGTGGGCTGTACTTCAACAAACTTTGACAAATGTTCCTTTATGATATAATTTTTTTCAAGCTAAGTTTTGGCTAAAATTAAGATTAAAAAGGAAAATTTAGAAAAATATATTGTTTGCCAAATAAAAAAAATATAATACTGAATCACAAAGACCTGTCATTGTCACTATGACCGTGAAATCTGGTAGGGTCTCCTGGTCTGTCTTGTACCATCTCTGTGAGACTCTGCCCAACTCTGGCCTAGCAATAAACCAGATAGCTGTGGGTGACATCTCAATTTCTTACTAAGTTCTGCCAGGATTTAGTTTTCACCCAGAAAACCCTTGTCACCCCCTTTACATCCTCTTGCTGTTTTTCTTTGCCAGCCAAGTGCCAGCTAACCTTGCTGAGAAAAAGGGGAAGTCTCTTGTGCTCTCTCTTGCTGGCATCCTGGGCAGCTTGGAGGACAACAAGGAATTTCAAGTCCCCAGTGCAAAGAGAAGCAATAATCTTTCCATGAAACAATTTCCTGAAACCTGGGTAAACAACAACAGTGTGTTTAAGCTAAGTCAGGCACCTTGGTGATGATACCAAGCTACTGGGCTCACTCCATAACAAAAACATGAGGATCTCTCATGGGAAGGACTGGATAACATGAACAAGTGGAGGAACAGAAATAAGCTTAATTTAATCAATTTAATTTAATTACTTTAGTTTAATCCTTAATCCCTCAATTATGTATTCATGGGCTGTAATTTTGTCTAAAACTTGAGCATTCAACAGCTGGATTGAGACAAACTGAAGTGTACCTGTCTCAAAAGGTTAACTGGGAGCTATCACGGTAATGTTGCTATGGATAAAGCACAGATCAGAACAGGCATCAAGAGGCCTCCAGAACAGATAAAAAGCTTTAATCCCATATTGATATATATATAAGCACTGTGAAAGCTCATCTGGAATAATGTGTACAGTTCTGGTCATCTGCTCAGGAAAGGTTAATTCAGCTGGCAACAGGTGCACCACAAGGCTGTTTTGATGATGAGAGGAACAGAGAGTCTCTCTCGTGGGACGTGACTGAAGGGGCTTGGCTCACTTGGTTCTGCAGTTGACAGCTGATAGTGTATGTGATCCTTCTCCACAGTTACATAAGGTGCATAAACATCAACAAGGGAGAAGAGATAAAGGCCACTTTGTGGGTGCAATTAGAAAATGGAAAATTATTGTGCACGAATTGAGGTTGGAAATTAGGAAGGGAAAAAAGAGTGACATTCTAGAGGAAAGCTCTAATGAGAGCAAGAAACATCACCACTTTTCAGACTGATGAAGTTTATTGCAGGGAATTAATGATGGCACTGCCTAAAGGGTTTTCCTACAGGAGCAGGAAATAAATGGCAGGTTAAAGGCTCCTTCTTGCTTTATGCATCCTCTAGAGCAAGAAGGGAAATAAATAATTCTTATTTCTAGCATTTTTTTCCAGGCTCAAGAAATTCTGATCCTCCTGCTGAGAACCAGTAACTGACTGATCTGCAGAAGAAAAAAAGCTCTGATGTCTAATGACTGAAAGACGAGGAAGGGCTGCAGACAAAGGAAAGGAGTCATTCTATGTATAAGGTGAAGGTTGACATAAAAATATGTGATGATTCAGAAAGGTTAATTCTGAACTGTTTTCCAAATCTGGAAAGAGCCTGGTACACAGCCTGTGGCTACATGTGAGAATGTGACCTTTTCCACATTCAGGCTGTGATAACCATCTTCTTTGGCTACACCTGCATCAAAACATACCAGACTTGTCATAAGAAATCCTTGCTCCCTAATGCCATGGTTCCGGTCCTTCTCAAAAGCCTCAGATCAGATGTGCCCCAAGGATTACATGCAAAAAATACACTTGGAAATATGGGTGTGTGCAGGCACACCCACATACACATGACAAACATGGGATACTGCTCATAAAAATGTATCATCTGCTTATTTAAGAGTTTCAAATGCCCCAAGTTTTGATGAAGAGTTGTATAATGACTCCAAAAGAGAATCAAGAGAATCCTACCTATGTAAACTAACCAACAAGCAGAAATGATCTTTGTAACCTACTGAGCAGCCTGGGAAAACAAACAAGCAAACACTGTTTCTGTTAATCTGACAGAAATTTCTTTTTAACAGATTTGAAAGACAAGCCCAGAAAAAGGAAGGAAGAGCTTTAAAAGTGAAATTACAAGTAAACAAGGACAGAGAAAGAAAAGAAAAAAAACCAGGTTCCTGAAAATGGATGGGAAAGGCCACCTAGAAATACACAGCATTGGTATTTCCAGCATTTGACCAGCCACCACCACAGTCCCAACTTTCACCTGTCTCAGCCACCTGTCAGACTATTTTTAGCACAATAAAAAAACCAGACCCTCATTGGGGGAGTTCTGCACCGCTTTGTCACCATCCTTGCAGGTTCAAACCACAGTTCCCACGGTGAGGGCGTCCTTTGCAGTACAGGCTCTTCCTCAGCTCTCCCCAGGGCTTAGGGAACAGGCGGCTCTCCAGAGGCTTCAGCTGCTGGAACTTTGGGAGTCTGGTGACCTGCCTTTTAAAATAGTGGGAGTAACTTCCGTTGCTGCCCCAGCAGTGCTTTTAGGAGCCCAGAGCATGCCAAAACACTGCTTGCCCTTGCTTATAACTGGAGTAACAAAAGCGCAGCTGTACTCAGTTTCAGGCAGGGCGATGCTTTCCCACCCCTTATTTAACACTGGCTTATTTCCATCAGCCGTAACAGCAGTGAATGGCAGGGAAGGGATGTTTTATGGGGAGCCATAGGCTCAAGGTGCTCTTTGATTTTGCTTCAAGTGAGTCAAACTGACTTCATCCACAACTGAAGGCAGTAAATGTATTGACACAGGAGTCTGGCAACAGACCTCATCACAGGTAAACCCCTGAGGCCAATGGGAGCCATGTTATAGATGATCTTATATAGGGAAAGCTCCATACACAGCCAGTGCAGAATCAGGAGCAGAGTGGGCTGTGACATCTGCAGTGCTGAAACACCTACAATGGTCTGACTTCAAGCATGATGGGTTTTTAGCTCAGTTACAAGACTGGGGAGCCACTGAGCTCTACTTTCCAGCATTCTATGGTCTTGGGCAAATTACTTCTTAAATTTTTGCTTTCCAAGCTTCACATCAGAAATAATGATATTTCCAGGAAAACATTAGCTCAGCTGTTTCTCCTGAACATTTAGAAATTTGCAGAAGGAAGGACACAGAGGGGGGCAGTGCATTAGGGTTATTATGTTGGCTCTTCCCCAGGCTTTCTTTCGAGGAGAGTTTTAAAAGAAATGCTTGGATCAAATACCCCATCAATAAAAACCTGGATATCATCCAAGAGTCCACTTCTTTGGCGAGAGCAAATAATGCAGGTCTCCCAGTGTTTGAGGTGTAAGTGAAACTTTGAGAGCACAGGAGATTGATATTAGAAGGCACACTTGTCTGATAAGAGCTACAATCTACAGAGGATAAACGGAATAGCATATGGATAACAAGATGAGACTGGGGAAAAACCAGGATCTTGCACGTATCCAAGAATTGACAGTTCAATGATTGGTGATACTTTACATTCCTGATCCAGATTTGTTAGAGCACTGATGTTACTGGGTTCACCAGGAAGCTTTCCTAACCAGGGCCAGTGCAGGCAGGCAAAATGCTACAGAGGAACTTGAGTTTATATGGAATGAACAAAAACATGTTTTTCTCCAGACACAGAGAAGTAAACTTGTGTTAATTCAGGATCTCACAAAGTTTCCTTCAGAAAATGAATTTTGACTCTAAACTCTGCTCCACACTTGGCAGTTTTTTGGCAAAGTCCTCCCTATCCTGTATTCCAGATGAAGTAACTTCCTTGAATTCCTGCATAAATGTTCCTAGCACTGCTAAACACCAGCAAAGCACCTAGTGATCTCTGTCCCAGATATCTACGATAGCTATCTACATGTCAGTCATGTATGACAAAACATAACTCCTAAAGCACTTCAGGGCTTTTCATATGCAAAAGTTTGTCTCAGCTCCAGAGTTTACTCCACAAACTCTGTTCCCAGCCAAGTAATGAACCACCCAAAGGTCGGTGGAGTGAGCGCTTGGTTTGGGCTACACGCTCCCTGCAAGGTGAAGAACAAAGCCATCAGGGTGTCGGGGTCAAGACTGCCATGTTTCACACTTCAAGGATATCCTCTTCCTCCTCAGCCCTGACTCGTAGAAGGAGAAGCACAGCTGGATCCAAGATAAAGCAAGCTTGTGGTTAGGAGGTTGGACTGTTGCTCAGTCTGGCTAAACTTGGCTTTAACCACCAAATCGGCTGTGTATTTTTGTACTGGTGAGGAAATGAGATGTTCATGACCTGATTCAGAAACTAAAGCTTTGGACAAAGTTTTAGATGAATCCGTTAATGAATTACCAGCAATAGCTGAGCTTATGTTTGACTGAATTTCTATGGTCAGCTTAATGAATACATTGTATTTGGAAGAGACTTAGCTGAGATAAACATTTGTGCTCACTCTGTTTTGAGGTTATACATGAAATACAGAAATATGCTGCACCAGTCGCAGTCGCTTTACGTGTAATTTCCCAACAATAAAAAGAGCAAGAAAATGTTAAGGCTCTTGCCAGAACATATAATTAAATTTCCTTCCCAATGCTATAAACCTCCTGTGAAGCCCAACCAATGTGCCAGACCAAGAACTCCAGCTCCAGCCATCAGAGGAAAGTCCTGTCCTTCCACTGGTGTCACAGATCTTTTTCTGAGCAGTTCTGTAAAGTGACACACCATCAGACTCATGGACAGCAGTGCTGGAAGGCCTGAGTAACAGAATATCCTAGAAAGGAAAATATGAACTTTTTAAGGCCTATTTTTAATTAATTACCAGATGGAAATAAACCTTTCTTGGAACTTCTGAAAGCTTCTCAGAAAAGTCAAGCTTTCCCTCAAACTGGCCTTGTGTACAAATTAGGACAGATAAAAGAAGGTTTTTTTTCTATTAATGAAATCATGATAAATTCTGAGATGATGATGCTTAGAAAAGAAAACAACATTAACTAAATCACCATGATCATTCTAACAACAAAAACGTCTAGCCAAATATATGTACTACACATAAAACCCCCTCATATATTATGCAAACATGCATAAAACAGATTGAATTTACAAATTCTCAGCCTGAGCACAAAGGCATACTTTATTTAAATGGCTGTTATAAATCCATTTAAAGTACAGGGCTTAGCTTTATAGCTGTATCTTCATCTCACATAGTTACCAAGCCTCTATATAAATAAAATATGGTCTGTCAGATTTCTGTTTGGCCATTTTTGTATTTTGTCTCTACAACAGGGATGTGAAAGAGAAGGACTGAATGTATTTATTCTGGTCTGGGCATCTGGCCAAAAGTAAAAGAGGTATTTTAGGTTTCCTGGCTCACAGTGAGTTCAACCTCTTACCTGTCTCCCCATTTAGACCACAGCTCCAGAATTACAGCCGTAACACAGTCAGAATAGCAGAGAGGGTGCATCATAGCATTAGCCATAAATATTACCACTGTTCCCGGGTTTCAATCCCCCATCTCCATCCCAGCTCTCCTATACAAGACACTTTGCACAATCCTGTCACATGTGGTAAGACTTGGGGAAAGCAGAGCTGTAGAATTTGTCTGCAAGGAGAGAAAGCTCTCAGCAGAACGACTAGAAGAAACCTGGTTGTTTGTCAAATAGAATTGTTGCAAAATCAAAACCAAAAATACTGATATTTTGGTATCCGTTCATGAGATATTTCTGGTACACCATATATTGCTCACTTATACTTTATATACTCACAAGCTTTAGGTGGTTCTTTCTCCCATCCCTCTAACCTGCACTGAGCCATAATGAAATCCTAACACTTCCATCCCATGCAGAAAGAGTGTCTCCAGTTCCAACCCCACTGTCCATAGCAACTCCAGTGATGACAGGGAAAATGTCCCTGCTAAGGCAAATAACACCAGAATGGCACTTGGCATAGCTAGTGGTGAGCAGCTCAGAAAGCTGGAAATCTTCCTCCAGCAGGTTCAGCTGCTCCATGCTCTGCGCTGAACAGGTTACCTAAACCATATAAAATAATTTTTAAATCCCCTAAAATGCTAACTGTGGCTATCCTCCATGAAACAGCAGGAACCTTGTGGCACACATTAGCGTTAAGTACCCCACCTGTGAGCAGAAAAAGTCACCAAGATTCTGAAAAACAAGATATTCATGCCTAAAGTTTGCCCATGACTCAGGGACGTAAACGAATCTAAAAACCTCTTCCATAAAGACCCAATATGTAATAATGTGAGCCTGATTTTTGTTCTTCGTATTTTGTGATTGTGGTGGGTTTTGGAAACTCTAGAGATAGCAGCTATTGCCTTTGGCTCAGGGGATACTGCTAAGGGAATATTCACAGAATCACAGAACAGGTCAGGTTGGAAGGTACCACAGAGGGACATCTGGTCCAACCTCTCTGCTCACACAGGGTTGTCCCAGAGCACACACGGCACAGGATTATGTCCAGACGGTTCTGGAATATCTCCAGGGAGGGAGACTCCACACCCTCTCTGGACAATCTGTCCCAGTGTGTGGTCACCCACACAATAAAGAAGTTGAAACACAGAATATTACTGTGTGGAGGTTACAGTGGCCTTTGGAAATCACAAGATTACAAAAATAGGAGCACATAATAAAAAGAAATCTGATGTGAAAACTGGAAGACTGGGAAGAAGGTGGAGAAACTGAGATCTTTTGGCAACATGCTCAGAATCAGCCTCAGTCAGCAAAGATGTTCAGGAGATTACTGTGAAATGAAGTTCCCAGCCCAATGCCAGGAAGTCAGATTTCCACACTACAATGATAAATATTTTCAGTGGTGACTGCTGGGAGGCCAATCCTGCCTGTCAAAATAGAAGTGCCACAATGGACTGTTGTGATGAATTTCATAGGATTAACTCAATTTTCACTGTGACCCACGATTAGCCTTTACAGCTGTCCTTGTGATAACTTTCACAGCACTGAATTTACGTATTTTTAACTAAAAAGGGACCAATCTAACTGCTTGGATAAAACCATGCTATCTTTCTGCATTGTCACTTTTCTGCAATGCTATCACCAATCATATTTCTACTGTTAAATAGTTTTCCATCTCCCTCTTTCCATTTAAAACACACTTTGGCATAATCAGAGTGCTTTTCAATCAGCCCTGGTAAGAACAAGTATCTGTCTTGGAGAAAAAGCAATTGCATTGGCATGATCAAGTTACTAATGACGGATCCATTATATAATCAACAAATTGGTGTTTCTGCTGGCTATTCCCTTTCCTCTTGCCTCCATAATAGCTCTCGGTTCAGTCAGACATTTGCAATTCATTTAGTAAATGGACAAAGTAAGCATTTGGATTTTTATCAGTTGTGTTGCATTGTGCTGATTGCAGCTGTTGCATTTCACTGCAGAAATATCCACTTTTCAGCATAGGTAGGATGATCCTTCAGGCATAGGTGAACATGCAAGTGCCCTGTGCATCAGCTGTGTTTTCTGCTTCCTTGATGTAAAAAAAAACCCCTTTCCATCTCCAGAGGATGAGGAATCCCAGCATGGGCTGGTAGCTTACCTATGTACAAAAATTTCCACTGTGTAGCAAAATATAAATCCACTAATTTTACTTTATTAATCTCACTAAATTTACTAATTTCATTTTCACTTGCTCACAATTCCATACAGCTCCCATTCTATAGGATAGATGTTCTATTTTTAGGCTCATCCTACCAAATTTCTTCATCACTGTCTTTACCTGATTTGTTTCCGAGTTTAAGGAAAATACAGTATAGGTATTTCAGCACAACAGTTCTTGAGAGGAAATTGAGGTTTTTCATTATGAGTAATCCCCTCCCCACATCCAAAAATACAGTTTTACCTTATTTATTTTATACAGTTGATCTGCAAATCACTCCACCCTGCTTTGGGTTAGAGTACACAATATGGAAGAGAGTTACTTAGGTATTTAACTCAACTTCAGCATGATATACTTCGAAATGCAACCAGCATGTTACATTATTAATTCATTCAAATTTCTCATTTCCAATATTTAGGCAGTATGAAATAACTAGAACTAAAAATTTACAGACAATTTCAAGCTAGCTCAGCAGTAAAATGCAACTACCTGTTACAATTCAAGGTCGCTGAAGTCCACAACCCCAAATAGCCAAAAAAGTCTCTAGAGGTAAATAAACAAAAAAATAAACCTTCTAAAATTATCTGGCAGGGGCAGACTACAGCAGAGGATTCCTGTTGTGGGAGTTCTCCTGTGCTACATTTACATTCCCAATAAGCAAGTCCAGGCATATTTGTTTTTACACAGTCGTTTCCACACCAAGACACATTTCCATTCCCCCCTCCCTTTTTCTGCTTTTGTGTTCCATCGTCCATATCAACAATTAGTGGAAGTGCCTGGCTGTGCCTGTTCACATTGTTCCCAGACTTTTCTCTCCCCCAGTGAGCTCTGAAGACCATGCATTATTTGACATGACATGACTTGGAGGCCTTCTACAGCAATGGCTGTATGCAGGGAAGCAGACAGAGACAAGGAAGAAGTTAGCCCTGGTTACATCTGGGACAGTAGGACTCAAGTCAATATGTGTTAATCCCATAGCATAAGAGCCCAGGTGACTGAACTTTAAATTACTTAAGTCTTGTAAACCAAAACCCACCAGAAATAAAAACAGCCTAAAGGTCAAGCTCATTGCTCTGTTTGTTCTGTGACATGAAAACACAGGATATTCATAACATGGGGTTTTCCCCTGAAATAATTAAACATCTATTGTATTTTCCATCACAGCTCATTTCTCTGCAACATGAGCAATTTGCCAGCTTGTCTGTACACACTGAAGGTATTCAGTTTAGAGCAAACAGCTGCACACAGAGCAGCTTCCCTCCACACACGCAGGCTCTGAACATCACAGAATCACAGAATAAGCTGAGTTGGAAGGGACTCACAAGGATCACCAAGTCCAACTCCTGGCCCTGCACAGCACCATCCCCAAGAATCCCACCATGCGACCAAGAGCGTTGTCCAAACACTTCTTGAACTCCGTGAGGCTTGGTGCTGTGACTGCCTTGGGGAGCCTGTTCAGTGCCCAACCACCCTCTGGGTGAAAAACCTTTTTCTAACATCCAGCCTAAACCTCTCCTGACACAGCTTCAGGCCATTCCCTCAGGTCCCGTCACTGTCACCACAGAGCAGAGATCAGTGCTGCCCCTCCTCTGCCCCTCACAAGGAGCTGTAACTGCAGTGAGGTCTCCCCTCAGTCTCCTCCAGCTGAACAGAGCAAGTGCCCTCAGCTGCTCCTCACACAGCTTCTCATCAAGGCCCTTCATCATCTTCGTTGTCCTCCTTTGGACAGTTTCCAGTAGTTTAAAGTCTTTCTTGTTATGTGGTGACCAAAACTGCCCCCAGCACTCGGGGTGAGGCTGTCCCAGTGCAGAGCGGGACAATCCCCTCCCTGCCCGGCTGGTGATGCTGTGCCCGATGCCCCCCATGACTCTGTTGGCCCTCCTGGCTCCAGGGCACTGCTGACTCACATTCATCTTGCCATTGACCAGGACCCCCAGGTCCCTTTCCATGGCACTGCTTTCCAGCCTCTCATCACATACATCCAGGGCTGCCCCATCTCAGGTGCAGAACCCAGCACTTTCCCTTGTTGAAATTCATACGGTCTTGTGTCCTTATCTGTTTTTTAAATTAACCTAGTCAGGTGCACAGAACATTCAAGACCATAAAACACAAACAAAGGAACCTACTGCCCTCTGAAAATGAACTTTTAGAAATATATAGAGTGAGTAGTCAGTATCTTCTCTCACTTTGTTTCTGAAGTTGAGAAATTCAATTTTACCATTCCTCCAGGAGATGATTGATCCCCAGACATATGTCCCCAGACTTCAGCCTGTGTGTCTCAACCCTCATCCATTAAAGTGCATATACTGATCAATGCCATTGATCTTACAGCCTTTGCTTTTACGTGTGCGCCTCTCCCTTTGTTACTTCAACCCAAATACTTCTGCTTCATAAAATATGCTGACAAAATGGTATATGCGGATTATGGCAGTGAAATAGATATTTTTTTCATTTTCAAACATTTATATTTGAAAGTAAATTTGAAATAACTACCCACAGAGAGTCCAAACACATTAAATGCCTACAGTAGCTCATAAAAGTTTTAAAGTTCACCCAGGTGAAAAATATATAAATAAAAAAATCCTCCTGCAATTTTAAATGATTGCAGACTTTTCTCAATTTACATTGAAAAGAAATTTCTTTCTGAAGTCTTTGTCGCACGTAATACTTGGTCCCTCTCAGTCAAATATAAGACAAACATACACAGACTTTATTGTGTGTCACAACAGATTGCAATGCACCAAGTATCAGTATTAGTTTCAGTCTCTATCATCAAGAGAGCAGCTGCTATTTATCTCTTCCCAAATTACTTCCTAGTATTACTTTCAATCTCTGTTCCATTGAAAAAAACAATTTATGACTTGTTCTTTTTTTCTGTTGTTGTGTTTTTTGTTTGTTTGTTTTTTCCATTTTAGCTATCAGGCACAAGCGAATGTTACTGGAAGTGGAAAAATAGAAAAGCAGCTTCTGTTTGTAATGCAGGTATAAATAGCAAAGAGGGAAGAATAGCATCTTGAAAGTTTGAAAGATGTAAAGCTTAATTTTCAAATGTAATTAAGGATATCCTGATGCAAATGGACTGGCAGGATCTTCAAATACTGTAAAGGAACCTAAGATGCCTAAATTCCTTTGAAAATCCCATCTCTTTGAGCTACTAGCTTTCTTAGCATCTATTTTCTTTTCTCTTTTCTTAATCTTGTGAATGGCATTTCAAGTAAACTTGAGTCATCTGCTGTTTGCAGATTTTTGGATCTCAGACTACAGACAGATGGGCATCAAAAGCGAATGAGTTACCAAGGCTTACCAAGTTACCACTCGTTTTCTCTGACAATGAAAATAAACCACATCGGCTAAGTAGGAAGGCATTGTAAGGCAACATGCTTTGTTCAGCATTGCAGGGGGATGGGAGGATGCACACAGTCAGTCTGCTGGGAAATCCAGTTGGGGAACAGCAGCTTCCCTTGCCTTGGTAACTGGTTGAGGTCCACCAGGACAGCTGAGGAATGTTGGTGAAAAACAGCTTTGTCTGACTAAGTAATGGAGATGAGCCCACTCCTGTACATGGTTAAGTAAGACATGTTTCCTCTTTTACCGACTTGTGTTTTACAGCTGAAAATCAGAAGAGCTCCTTTAACAGCAACTTTTGGATGCCAACTGATGACATGTCCACAGGTCTGCAGCAGTGAAAAGAGACAGAACTCTTAGTGCAATACAGAAAAAAATGAATTCAAGTAATTGCACTTTTTGAATTACTGGATTTACTTTATAAAGAAAAATGCTGGCATGTACTCTCCTGCCTCTGTGCAGCTCAAAGCATGTGGCGTCATTCTAAAACACATTAAAAATATAAGGAAAATGCATAATTAATCATCACCCAACTAAAAGAAGTCTCTAAAATTAGTATTTACCTTTAACATCAACTCACTAAATAAAGAGCAAAGAGAACAGCTGAATAACATCTTCTACCTCCCATTCTTTTCAGGCTATAAATTTTATGTTTATGAATAATGTTGGCTCAACTTTTCAAATGGCAGAATCTCCCCATTTTCCCATAAAAATGCAGAGTTGATCTAGAATTAGTGGAAGGAGTATCTAAGAATAGTGTTGAGACCATGCTGGTATTCTCTCTCCTGTTCTAGCTGGCAGCAGCACTAGAGAATGCCTAGCTCCAGCAACTGGAAGGACAAGTCAGTGGAATGCAGGAAGGGAGATGGGATGCCTGCAAACTCTTTGGAGATTGCTGTAGGTTGAACATGGCTGGTAAAGGGCTTTTTCAGGTATACCCAAACCCCATTTTCTTGACTGTGTAGATGACTACATGTGAAATGGCTGTAGATGCCTTTTTTCAAGAATTCTACAACTGATGTGCCACCAGCTATACAGAAAAAATAAAAAGACTAACATTTCACAGCTTTCAACAACCACATGAACCACATGGAGGGTGTGATAATTAGGCATACTCATTGGTACCACTTTTGATGGTGGAAATTAAAATAGTCTCCTCTAATTTATCTAATATCCTCAATCCTTGGTCCTCCTGATCAGGCTGCCAAGAGTCCTAATAGTGTTATTTTAAGACATGGCATGACTGTCTGTAGACATTTGACTGGAATCCTTTCACTTCACACATATTTTCAAAAAGCAAAAGGAAAAATACTTCCCATGACTGCTGACTTAGGTTAATGTTATACGTGAATATACATGACTTAGGTTGAGCTTGTAGATGGATCCTTCTGGAACAAATACCATGGGAAGAAGGTTTAGCTTATGGTTAAGGTAAGGGAACTGGGTCTGAAGACTTCAGGAGTCCAACTGTCACATTCCCATACAACACTGGAAAAGTTGCTTAAACTCCAGCCATCTCCTTGAATATCAGCACTGCAGGGATGAAGTTGTTTCTTCACACCTCCTCCAGCCAATACAATATGCCAAGGCTTTAAATTTTTCAGAGAGTTTGTCTTCAGCAACATATGTACAGACATCTAACAGCATTCAGTCATGGATGGAAAGAAGATCCCACAAGCTGTTTTGGTGTTTCAGTGTGGCACACTGATACTTTAAAAGTTCATTCTTTGTGGACCTCAAGCCTCAGCCATTCATCAACGCACAGCTTACGCCTCCTCTGCCCTCAGGCCATACAGAGGATAGAGACTCAGATTACTGATGATTTAGTGCTCTTATCCCTGAACTGTCTTTCCTCATGCTTCTTGGTTTAGATCACACTTCCAACACGGAAGCCATGATTAATACTCAGTAACAGCAAATCCCCCTCTAATGAATTTATGCAAAAGGAATGACAACACATGATGAAAACCACATTCCAGAAGATGCAATGATCTACTGAGAAGCTGGCAAACTCATACACAGCATGATAACACTGACTAAGCACCTTTTTTTACCTCTTCCTTACTCCTCCTTTCTTTCTCAAGTCTTGTTGGAACTATTGTGCCTCCAGTTTCGATATCAGTCTCAGAGAATCCTTTTCCCAGAAGTCTCTACACTACACTCCTACTAGCCAAATCCAACTTCACTCTTCAGATTTGCTCTATGCTTTTGCAACAAGATCCAACCAACTGTGGAGTTCAATTCCATGTGTCTGGGTAGTGGCTGAACAACAGCCTGTCTCCAGGAACTTTCACTTGCCCAAATGTGTTCCATCAGAGCAGTGAAACTGTGGAGTTTCCATCCTTGAGGAAATTCAAAATCTGATGGGATACAGTCCTGAGCAACCTGCTCTAGCTGACCACTGGGTCAGCAATAACACCTGGACTAGACAACCTCCAGATCTCTGTCTTTCAACCTCAACAATTCCAAGATTCTGTAAAAACACTTCTTTGCACTTATTCCTGTTAAAGGCCACACGGCCAAAAGCAAGGCAACACAGGCTAACAAACAAATTCAATGCACACCTATTTAAAAGCATAGAACAGCCCTGGATCAGTGGAAATTTGTCAAGGATTGAGGCTAGGTAGCAAAAATAGACTCATTGTGACACACTTGAGCAATCTCTACATAATTCCTCTTTTCAGATTTCCTTCTACAGTCCATTCAAATAAGTGGGAAGCAGGCAACAATCCATTTCTTCCACTAGACAGGCAACAGGCAATGTTGATGACACCTGTTTAGCTCACCACATTCCTAAAGCTACCCCATTTCTATGGAGAGCTTTTCTTCACTGAAAAGGTTCTTCATGCTTGGACTCAGATTTTACCCCTAATCTAGCTCAACAAGTACTGCTTTCTCCAATTCCATGGAAAACACGTTTCCAACCTCTTCTAAAGAAATTAAAAGGCATGTAGCTTCCACAAAGCAGACCCAAACTTCAGTCATTCATAAAAGACCCCTGGTAAGTTCACAACTGAGCAGGAAAGTCCTGTGTTTTGTAGAGTTGTCAGGCAAACGCTCAGAGAGGTTTGCCTTCTTCAGCTTTCAGAAGCAGAGTATTTTCCTATTTTCTTATTTTCATTGTTCCAGCAGCATTACTGACATGAAAAGTTGACTGAAAATTGCAGAATGCCTGTCGTGAATAAATGATGATAAAGGCTTCACAACATGGCAGACAATGCTTATAATGCAAATACTTCCTCCTAATGAATCCCCAGATGTACGAATGTGTTCTCCAGCAGCTTAAAAAAGGCTCTCTCACCCTGGTCACAAAAATAGATTAAGTCTTCAGCTTATGACACAAGTTCTGTTTTTGGAGCAGAAGGTCACAGTCAGCCTTTGCAATAATGACCATAAGGTCTGAAGAGTCACGGTGTGTGAAATCAATGACAACCATGAAACACACACTGCAATGCTCTGCATCCCACTGGGTCACGCTTACATAATGTAATTTACTGTCAAGCTAAATTTTATTAAAATTTGAAGGATGTTATAAAGCATTCTATGATCCTCAATGTCAAAACCTGAAAGACCATGTTTCGGTTCTCTACTGTGTAAATAATGCTTTCATGCTTTAAAGATTTCATATGTATTTATATGCCAGTAACTTAAGAGAGACAGTAATACAGAAGCAAACACGAAACTGACGCATTATACTCCAGTTTCTACAACTACCTAAAGAATAAACACAAAAATCATTCTGCAGCAGAAACTGTCACATACATCAGTGTTTTAGCTCACTGCTGGTACAAGAAATAGTTCAGTAGCAGTACAGCACTGTATCATCAACCAACCAATAACATTTTATATATATTGATGCCATCTTATATTCATGTGTGTACATCAATTTTCCTTTCCAAGAGAAAAAGCACACTCCATTCAAGATCGAAATCTTTTTCTTTTAGCCTTTGAAAACATGCACAAGTCTCCCTGTTTGTGAGACTGTAACACTTTCTCCAGTGTGCCTACAGTGCAAACAATATTAGAAAATTGAGACAGCAGCCCCCTGCAACCAGATCAGGGCCTGGAACTAATTCCCAAAGCCTGATGATCAGTCTAGGGTAAAATAGCCCACATTGTGACACGTCTTGTTTGCTGTTGATGTCTTCCTCGATGCTTCATTTCTCTTGTAATCAGCTCTCTCTTTCATTATTTCTGGTGCATGGG
Organism: Falcunculus frontatus; assembly: GCA_013398115.1. NCBI lineage: Eukaryota > Metazoa > Chordata > Aves > Passeriformes > Falcunculus > Falcunculus frontatus. The sequence continues at coordinate 288,169 of VZRV01004675.1, forward strand.
ATGCAGACAGAAATTCAGCTTTTCTTCAAAGGGATGAGAAATACATGTGTTACCTCACTCAACATGAATGTCCACAATTTGGGCAACAAATGCTGACTCAGTTTTTGGCTCCTTTCTACTCCCCTTAGCCCTGCCAAGCCAGCACCTGGGCACACCAACCTACTTCCATGACTGTCCATATACCATCAACAAAATGAGGGTTGAATTCTGGTTTCAGTCACATCTGAGTAGCTCCTTCGAATGCAATATGGTGCCCAGGTGAAGATGAGCAAAAGCTGAACCTTGTGGGTCTGTGAACAGGTGCTGCAATCTCCTAGGTGGAGATTACCACCCTCCACTTCACTCCTGATCCCTCTGGACCACGACTCTTCTTCTGTTCCACTAATTCCCAATACAAGCATGGTGTAAACTTCCCTGAGGTTAAATGTCTCACCATCCACATTTCTGTGAGGTTCCTTCCACATTCATGACTTATTTCTTCAAGGAAATTCACATTTTTCTGAGCCCAAAGTCCTCACAGGCTCAGGTATAAATAAAGAAGGTTGAGTCAGACCATTTAGGAGCAGAATCTCCTACTAGAAAAAGTGATGTTTTATAAGACATCACACTTTTCTATAAGCTGATGGTCTGTTTGTGTTATGCTTTAGAACAAAAAAGACTCAGAGCTCCCTTAATTGCAGTGCTAGCTATTATGCTTGTAAACATGAATCCTTTCTCTTATCCTGAAGATAAATTCAAAGTGCCATCTCAACTCTCCTGAGCAAATACTTCTTGCCCTTTCCTGTCTTAAATATATCAGCCCTTGAGGGAGGAATCCAAATTTAAACTTCAAGGCCACAGAGGCTCAGGACAACTCACAGCCTGCCCTGTGAGAGTGAGAACAATTGCAGATTTAATTTTAGGGAAACATTTCTCCCTCCTCTCTCTCTTCCTTCACCGCCTTCTCCCAAGAAAACAAACATTTCTTTCATTCCTAGATCACACTGGAAGCTGATTTCTTTTCACCTTTGAAAGAATTCATTAGATTATTCCCCATCTGCAGCTTCCTAAAGCGACTCCTAGACTGAAGTGCTATTCTCATCAGCCCACCCTGCAATTACCGGGAGACAAGAAGCACCCTGCAAAAACTGTGACAGAACAAAATCATTTCACAGTGATTTATTAGGCATTCAGCCATTAATGACTTTGCAAGTGTGGAAAGCAAGATGGAGGGGCAGAGCCTGAGCCAACAGTAGCTGTCATCAGCTCATTGTCATCTATCGGGTTAGAAATATTTAAGCCATCTGATGTTCAGCCTGGCATCCCAACATAACACCAAGCCTGGAAACAGCAATAAATTTTGACATTGAGGAGTCTCTTCAAAATCACAGAGGCTGACAAAGAAATGGGAGAAAGCATCCAGAGACGTTTCTTTGTGTGGCATTGAAAATAAAGAATCCTGATCTCCAAGCACATCCTTCTAGGGCATCAACTCTGCTGTCAGGGCTGAAGTACCAGAGGCAAGAGCCACCTCACTGAACTGAAAGATGTTTTGATATTCATTCACAGATGTTATTTTTTGTGCTTATTGTGACAAAATTTCTTTGTTCTTTCGAATAAAAAGTCACCTTGCAATGTATTTGAGGAAAGTCCAAGGAAGTGCCAAGCTCCTGCAATTCCCACCTGCTGAGAGCAGCGGGTGCTTGGCACCTGGCATAATGAAGCTCTTGAGACAGGTTCTGCCCTCAGTTGTGCTCATGTAAATACAACATAACTTTGCTGAACCATCCCAGATGAAATTCAAAGTAAACAAGAGCAGAATCTCTGTCTCTTTTTTTTTTTTTCAGCACCAGGGGCCTACAATGGCAATGTTAACATTAGAACAGATCGATTTTGCAAGATGACAAAAGAACATTCTGATCTCACTGCTGTGAGCTCCTACTCAGCAGACAATTGCATCCCATCTCAGAATAGAGTTTTAACAATGTTCAAAGCAGTGTGCAAGCATTAACTTCTAATGGCTTAAAAAGGAATTTTATAATGCTAATGTCTTCACATTACAGATATGATGCATCCAGAGAGCAAAGGCTTCTATTTAAATCTGTAGCAGCTTTCAAAGATATCTGGACCAGAAATTTCCATTTAGGCATCTCTAATTTCAAGACTTCTGAACGTGCTGCTGGGACAGACACAGGTTGATTTGGCCTTTACAAAGGCTCCTGCAATTATATTATGGTCCGTCTAAATTACTAGTTTAAGTTAGTTGTGTATTTACAAAGAAAACAACCAACCAAGAAGCTGTTCCATCATTGCAGCCATTCAGCAAACACTTCCCTGCCACACTACAGAACACAGTGGCCCCTACTTTATTCTTGGCTACTGAACACAAGCTGAGAGCAGTGAGGAAAGCCAACCTGCAGGAACTTAGTGGTCCACCACCACTCCCAGAAGCACAGGCAAGGCACCATCCACCTGTGCTGAAGGAGACTGAGCACGGAAAGAAGGTGAAAATAGAGTATTCCCAGATTTTTTGTATCATGTCTGGGTCTTCCCTTGAGAAAGATGTACCTGAGAAATCCCCTGGAGTGTTGCAACCAGAAACCAGCTTTCTTTAATTGATCCATTTTTTCCGTCTGTCACAGAAAGACCCAAAACAAACTATGTGGGAGAGGGAAGAAATGCGTACAACTTTATTTTCAGAAATCCCTATTATTCCACAATCCTCTAACCTAATTATAGTGTATTTTGCATCCTTTTTTTTTTTCACAATATGAATTACTTTTTCAGTCAGCATTTCTACATGACCAATAAATATTTTAGGCCAGCCTGCATCACAACAGTACCTCTCTGTCCTATCGCTTTCTGTTTCAGATTTGACTCCTCTCTCCTCTCCTTCTCAGACCTTGTTAGTTCTTCTCTTGTTCCTAATTTGAAGACCCAAATGAGCATGAATTACATGTCTCAGCAATAAACATGATCTCACAGAAACACAAAGAAGAGGACGAACAAAATAAAAATTACTGTCTGGTGAAAGCTCCCTTGACAACTACAGCTACACTGACAGGCGCCACTGAAATAATAGGAATGATGCTTCAAAACAACAGCCAAGACAACGTTATGAAAGAGAAAAAAAACAGTCTAAACAGATCTTTTCAAATGCAGATTCCACTGTCAAGTAAGGAGAATGAGGAAAATGTTTTCTTAAAGCACAGCCATGTTCCAACTCTGCCAGGTTACAGAAAACCACTAAAAATGTGCATACAACCTGAAAGACCCTGAGCCCAACAGTCCATTTAAGGAATGTTAGAACGATGCAGAATGGAAGAGAAGTATCATATTTTGGGTATGGAGAGGAAGGATGGAAGGTATTATCTCATTACCAAATCTTCAATCGCTTCCAACTGGGTGAACAGCAAAACTTAGGTTGATTTCAGTGCAACATCAGGCATTTGCAGGCTTTTATCTGAATCACTACCATTACCCAGGTGACAAACTGCAGAGCAAAAGGCCAAGAGATGGATGAACATGAAAAATTATAACCCACTACTAAAAATGTTCTATCCAAGACAGAACTAAGGCAACACTCATGAAGAAAGGTTGTCTACAGATTAGGGAGAAAATTAGGAGAAAGTGTTAGCATTCCTCTGTCAATAATGATTTAGTGCAAAGGAGCTCCTTAGGTACTTTTTTCATGTTAGCTTCATGCCATAAAAGGAGGAAAACTGTTCTAAATTCTGGTGTGGTCAGAGATATCTGGTGGTCAGCAGGTATTTCAAAAACACCGGTTGGACACTTTAAAATCCTGCAACAACCACAGGAAACTGCAAAACTACCTACGGCTCCTGAGCAGGCAGAAAATGCAGCTCCTGGGAGCAGCAGTGGGGATCCAGCTGCACAAGAGTTTCTGGCTAGACTGAGCCAGAGGTGGGGGGGCAGTGGAAAGAGATGGCAGGGACAATATTGCAAGCAGGGTGGGAAGGAATAATGAGCACAGGGTGAGTGGTGCTTTGGTGTGGTACATTTTATTTGCTGGTATTTTATATCCCTACTGTGAAGTACTACTGGCAACATGGTAAAGTTTATTGCCTAAAATCTTCTGTCACAAATACATAGGCAACACCCATGTTAGCAGAAACAGACCCTTTTCTTCTAGTACTGAATGCACGCAGAGCTCCAGAAGTTTGGCTTGGACTCTTGGGCTTGCATTCCTCCCCAGAGAAAAATAAAATCTGCAGAAGAGTCATGTATTTTTCCTCCATTTTATTCCACACATTCGAGACACCTAATAAATTTGCTTTGACTTCTTATTCTTTCCTAAAACAAAGGAAAAACTTAGAACCAGAAATATCTTTTTGCTCCTTGGTGGCCTGGCAGAGACATGGGTAGAACTGTTTCCCACTTTTATATAATGAGATTTAAAACAAACTAATAAACAAAAAACCCCAAACACCAATAATCAATAAACAACAGAGTGCACAGAAAAGATACAAGGACTTTGTCATTTCTTGCCAGAAGTACTGAAACCAAAAGTACATCAGGACTGAGAATAGAAAACTAATAGCTACATAGATCACAAGAACATCCTAATAGTAAAGAAAACTAATAATCTAAGTTTTGAAAGGCATGTAATTCTGAAGACGGAGCCAGTCAGACTTTTAGTACTCAATGGAAATAGAGAGAAACTTTTGATCTGTGGTTATTCTGTATCTATATACTATAATTTCTTGCATGTTACTTTATAGTGGAATATACAAAACAAAACAGAGCTGGTGAACAGACTGCATGGCTCACTAGTCTGCTCCACTGTGAATACAACTGCCCTGCTCTTTCGGCAATGACCAGACTGCTTGGATCCAAATCTGAGCGAGCTCTGGGTTGCCTAGCCCTCGGAAATTCAGAAGTGGATTAGTTTTGAGAGAGAGGGAAGAGTCAGATTAAACCCTGGTTCAGCTACAGGCAGGGACAGTTCCCAGAGACGAACCTGGGAATGTTGAGACCAGAGTTTGGGGGTGAACAGACCTTTTGCTAAACCGTGCTGCGAGTCTGAGAGGGAACTGGGTGAGACCAACTGAGCCAAACCCACAGCCCAAGGCACTGGAGCACTTGTACAGCAAGGAGTAAGAGTCACTTCTGAAACTAGGATAGTGAGGATACTCCTCCGTGCCATGAACACTGCATCCTGAGCTCCCAGCACTGCACGGGGAGCCAAGACCCCACTCTTCAGCCCACCCCAGCTGTGGAGGACTCGCCTGTTGCGGGGGTGCTCCCCCAGCCCAGCATGCCCCAAACTCCAGAGCTCGGCGCAGGAAACACCTCTCCCTGCCTTTCGCTGCGCTCCATGTCAGAGAAAAACATGCCCAAGCCACGCCAGCTGCCGAAGGGGAGGAAGAGCGAGGAGCCACTTACGGGGATGTGCACTCGCAACATGAGTTTCTTGTGGCTGGAGCTTTTCCTGCTGCTGCTGCTGGAGGCATCTTTCTTCTTGTCCATGGCAGTGCTTCCCATGCCTTCACCCAAGAGCGGTGCTGAGCGATGGATCTGGAGAGGGAGGCTCCTCTTCCACCTCTCCCCACCGTCCCACGGACCGCAGTTAGTCCAGGCTCCTTATTTTCTTTTTTCTTTTCTCTCTCTTTTTTTTTTTCCCGTTCCTAATGGCCTTAGGAAATTGGGGGAAGCGGAGGGGGGGGTGGGGGGAGGCAAGAGGAAGATGAGAGAAGCCGAGGGAAGGGGAGGAGTTTCTCCAGCTCCGGTCTTTAATCCCAGTAGCGAGGTGTCAGGGGGGACCTTCGCAAGAGCATGAGATGCCCTTACAGACGCTGCTCCCTTTCTCACTCTTCCGCCCTTTCAAAAATATCCGGAGCATCCTGGGGGAGGGGGGGAGAAAGTTTCCTTCCCCTCGCCCAGCGCGGCCGCACTCTCACCAAAAGAGAGAGAGAGAAAAAAAATACCCCCAAAATACCCAAAGGCCACAAAACCCCGAAAAGGGGAAGGCGCTCGGGCGACGCTCCTGGCAGAACGGGGAGTCCCGCGGGGAGCCCGAGTGGGGAGGGAGGGAGGGAAGGAGGGCAGGAGGATGGGAGGAGGTGCCCGGGCGCTCCGAGAGCCCCGGCAGGGTCCCCAGGAGCTGCAAAACGAGCACCACGCAACTTTCCCTCTGTCCGACCGCTCCCCCCGGCTGCCGCTCGCCCCGGGCCGCCCCGCCGGCCCCTTGGCGGGGGGAGAGGAGCTGGAGCTGTGCCTGCATTCCCCGGGCTGCCGGAGCACGGAGGTGGGCGAAAAGGCTGCGTTTCACCTTGCCAAAAACGCCCAAAGGCGGCGCGGTTCCTCTCCCTCCCGACCTCCCAGGCTGTTTCCTCGCCTCCCTCCCCGCAGGATTTCTCCCGGCCGTGCCCTAAGGGAGGGTTATCTCTTTCCCCCGAGGCAGTCGCTTCCCACCCGCCCGCTGCAGCGGCCCCGGGATGGCGCTGGGCAAGGAGGGGGCCCCGCCAGGCTCATTCCCGCTGGGCAAAACCCAAGGCTGCCCTCCCTCCCCCGGGCTGACGGGGAACGTGTGCCAAGCCCAGGAGGGCCGCAGTCCACTCCTGATCGTAGATTTTTCCGCTCCCTCCCTCCAAAAAGCCTTCAGAGCGCTTGCAAATTCAGCCGAGCGAAAGAGGCAGCTCGGCCCCCGCGGGCGAATGGATTTGGCGTCACAGGGTCTCAGAGAAGGAAAAGCTTCCAACATCCCTTCACCTGTGGCTGCGCTGCTGCCTCAGGGCAAGCCCAGGGCAGTGCCACCCCTGCTGCCAGGCTGCCACCAGGGCTGAGAGTCTGGGACAGCACAGAGAGAGAGAGAGAGGTGTCTTTTCTGTAGAACAGCAGGTGGTTTCTGTACGCAGAGAAACAAGCGTACATTCTGCATCAGAATATGAGAGTTTGTTTTAGAAGTGGCTCTTCTGTCCTTCACAATCTCTGCACCTTTTTACACTGCCTGAATTTGAGGATAAGACCAAGCCCGTTACAGCCACAGACCTTTGATCACGGCACTTAAACTCAGATTTTCGCTGGGTTCAAAGCTGTGCGTGTATGCATTCACAGAGCCTGCACTGTAATCACTCCCAACAAATCTTGGAGGAGTCCATAAAACAATCATTGAGGAGAGAAAGGGGAAGAATTTTCCTCAAAAATCTTCTGAAAAAATATAGGGTTGCAGTGGTTATCATCAGGAAATACAAGAATTCCGATTTCTTTCCCTCCTTATGGAAGTCTCTGTATTTAACAGGTGCAGAGCTCGGTCAGGTGTAAAGTCTGTAGCCACTTCTCTAAAACCATACAGAATTAAATAAAAATATGAGCCCTTTTCTTTAATGTAATAGACAACTGTCCTATAGTTTCCTACAGGATGTCATGGAAGGAAACAGACCTGGAAATGACACAGGGGTTAACAACATTGACACCAGGTCAGGAAAGGGTGTGAATGGGTCTGTAACACCTACTTTCTCCCAGCATTTATGTGAACTCTACCAACAAAGTGCTGTTGCCGAGGGATATGGGAATGACTGGAATAAAGAATTAAAAAAAATTACTAATAAGCATGAAAAAAAGTCACAATATTTTTCTAGCTACTGTGGTCCTGAAAGTTAAAAAATTGTGGAAGAAAAGGTAGAATTTCTTTAGAAGGATTTTACCACTGGTTATCGTAAGCAAGCATATGTCCTGGCCATTCTTCATTAGACTAACAAACATTCAAGGTGGAATAAAATCTACCATATAAATAGTCCTTTCCCTTGTTTATGCAAAATTGCTTCCCCTAATATTATAATTTATTTTCTACATGTAATATTTTACATCTAAACTAATTCTTTTAGATCATTTGTATGAATAATTGTGGTTATTGTAAAAGAAGTTGCAGGAAGTGATATAAAGGCAGTGTGATCAAACTCCCAAACCTAAAACCCCCACAAATCAATCTCCCCCCATCAGGATATTGCCTTAAGCATGTTTATAACTTTCAGAATACCACAATAAGGGGTTATTTTAATTTTTTTTCCATTGACCCTCTATGATCTCAAATATGACCTTTGATCTTTCAGTCATATTTTTAAACTTTTCATTGCAGCTCTGAGGATTAGAGACACATTTAAAAAAACCCCAAAACAAACCACAAAAAATACAACAAACAACAAAACAAAACCTAAGTCGTCCTACAGCTGCTATACTTCAGGAGCTTGACTCCTTGTAAGATCAAGTGTTAATAAGACCCTGCTATAAAATAATGATCAATTATTTCAGACATTAAGGCACCATATTTTTATCCTTCTTTCCTTTTTATCTTTCATGGATAAACGTAGGTAGCATATGAACAAACAACATTGTAAATACTTTTAATGAGATTTAAACTTAGTTTGATCAATTTGACTACCAACAACCATGTTTTCAGATGCTTGTAAGCATCTAAATTACTAATTCCACAGACAAACAGGTACGAAAACACTTTGGAAAATATCATAGAATCACAGAGTAGTTTGGGTTGGAACAGACCTTAGAGATTATCTGGTTCAACCTCCCCTGCCATGGGCAGGGACACCTTCTACTAGACCAGGTTGCTCAGAGTTCCATCCAGCCTGGCCATGAACAGTTCCAGGGTTGGGGCAGTCACATTTATCACCCAAATACTTACAGGTTTCATGACCCCTCAGGAGGGCAAAGCAGAACAGCATTTCAAACACGCCAGCCACACTTTGCGTCTCCCCTACACCACCTGAATGCTCCCCATTACCGTAACTCAGCCCTACCTGTAACTCCGCAGAAGCAGCACATTTTGGGCTACACCCTGCCACAGGACTTGCCCTAGTTAATCCTTAAATACAGGTTGAGTCAATTTTTCCATAATAAATTTCCCCGAGTACATTCCTAGGTTTATAAAATAGCCATAAAACTTTGCTTTGAGCCTCGGTTGTATCGATTATAGTTGCTGTAAGGAAAATAATATGTCACCAGCAAACTTCTGTGCTGAGATTTCACATGCAATATGTAAAGATTTTTTAAAGACTTTGTATTTAAATGAAAAAGTGTGTCTAAAAAAAGTGGTGAATGGAGAGAGCTATGTGAGTTGCTGGTGGGTTTTAAATCTGTATTAAAACCAGCATTTTTTGGTAATGCTTTAAAGTTTCTTGTTAGTAATATCATATATATTGTATTAGAGAAAAAAAGCTATCTGTGAAAAAAGCTATTATTTTTTCTCTGCAGATGACATATTAATCTTGCTGTGAGCATTTAATGTAGATTGTTCACACATGCAATCTGTAGGTATATTTTAGGCACAAAACCCTGCAGAAGTCCCATTTTGGGGAACTAAATTTCCTACCATAACTAATGTGTGTATTCCATACCAGGATAAATATTATAATTTCTCAGGTCAACCACATTATTTCTTAATTATATGTATACATCTATTCTTATTTGGGACTTTTAAACTTTTTAAAAATGTTTCCAGGATTTAGAGACAAATCCTTAAAAATCAAGACATTTTGAAATCTGGATGCCCAAGACCTTGTCTGGCTGCTACTGGTATCCAGTATCCCAGCACCAACCTATGCTTCATCGCAGCAGTTTTTCTTTTTATTCTCTTCTTATGTTAATATTTGGCCATGTTGGTCTCTGCACGTCCTCCTCTGCCTGTCCCTTTCTTTTCACATTTCACCTCTTGTTCTCATCCCCCTGATTTTGTTCTCCATCTTTCTCTGTTCTCCAATTTGCCACTCAGTTCCTTGAGCACGCTTGAAGTCGATTGCTTGGTTTCTGTTCAACACATTTATTAGATTGAATCCGACCCTGCTGCACAGGGCTCCTTAACGTAATTACCAGAAAAATCTAATTAACCTGATGCAGTATTTGGATGCAGTAGTCCCTGCACAAGCCTTCTGTAGAGACCAGGGAGGACACAGCCCCAACATCTGTCTGCCCACACTCACCTGCTACCTGCTGACACTCAGCACAGTGCAGGGTGCAGATTTCAAGTCAAGTAGAATATAGATTCAACATGAGGAAATTCCTGTAGACAGCTAAATTGCATTGTTTGCAGCAAAACTGCAATTAAAATTGCCTTCCATGGGGAAATTTGCAGGAGAAATTGCAAGTCTGCCAGGAAAGCCTGAGTGGCTGAAGCAAGGTGAGATAATGAGGTTAATGAGAGGAGTGTCTGATTCCCAGAAGGTCTCCAGGAGCATAACAGCAGCAAAGAGTGACAAATATTTATGCTGAAAGAGAGAGGTTGTGTGGACAGGTGGCTGTGCTTCCTCTCCAGGCTGTCAGACACCTTCTGGTACGTGAGTGGTTACTGCAATGAATTTTCTTGTCACCTGAAGCCCAGCAGCACAGTTTGCCCTACAGCTCTCTCCCTGCTGTCACACCATTTCTGCTGGGTGCTGGTCACTCCATCCAGAGCTGCTGCACTGCTTCATCCACTGAGTCACTGGGATGTCTTCTCATCCGGACCACAATGCAGAGGAGAGGAAGTGAGAGAGAAGCAGCTTCATAGGAACTTCCTAGGCTGTTTCTCAAATTTAATCTGACTGCTAATTTCTCTCAAACAGCCAAAGGAAGGGGTAGTTTTTTGAGTTTACTTCCTTTTTCACTCGCAGATCTTTTCCATCTTGACAACTGATCCTGGGTATCAAAAAGTTTCAGAAGTTTTCATTCAGAAAGAGTAGGCCCATGAAATGGGTTTATTTGGTACACAGAAAGCCATGGCACGGGCACTGGTGCAAGAATTGGCCGGAGGCTCCCTGTTTGGAAGCTGCAGTGTTTGCCTTACTGTGTCCCATCTTCGTGGCTCCAGAGCCACAATCCCCACGAGGATTCCCTCATGCTGCAGAGCACTGACCCCACAGGAACAGGTACAGGCACAGGAAATCAGATGGGTGCATGGTGCTGTGACCTGAACCCCGTTGTGTGGTTGCATTAGTGCCAGCACTGTTCTGTAGACTGTGTGGACAGGTAAGGTCTGTTTCTCATTTGTATCACTACACTGTAAGAGTAAAATAAGAATAATACTCTCTGTCATCTCTGCTAGAAAGTGTCTGGGAGACCTGCCTAGGTACAAACATGAAAAACACATTTCCTTGTTTGAACCACAGCAGCTTGATAAAAGACCTTGAGGCTGATTTTTCAAAGTTCAAACAATCTCTGTTGGTTCTGAGAGCCAGGAGAGCCTTCCAATAATCGAAGTACCTTATGAGACATTATTTTTTTATATTGGTTTCTATATATAAAAAAATTTCCATTAACTGGAATGATGCTATTCAGCCTCAAGTTTTCTTAGTACTTAAGAGTCATAGAAGAAATGACAAAGCCTTTTTAAAGTATCTAATTTCCTCCTTACTGATACAGGAAAATTTCTTTTGTATTTTCTACTGATTGTGAGTCAGAATTTCTGGCTGTTAGCCAAACACAATACTTTGAGCTTTTGATTTGCATATATAGGCCTCCAAGTTAGACAGATAACCTCAATCAAAATTTAATATAACAGATTATATGCAAAACCAGTGGAAAAAGACTCATTTCCCATATTGAGTGATTTTTGTCAGTTGTGCAAATTAACACAGACAATTACAGATAGAATTCAAGAGGAGTCTGCTTTTCATTTTCTTTTCCAACAATATGCATAATGCAGTACATTAGGTAAAAGAACATTTAAAGGAGGCAGAGACATGGTTCTACCAGATATGTGTGGGCATAAGAACAAAAAGTGTTTTCAGCAGCATGAATCTGAAGGTACTTCCATGTTCTTCCCAATGAACTGGGAAGAATTCAGAGAGCTGAAGAATTACAAACACACTTTCTGTGAGCCTTCTCTGTGTGATAATATCAGAATTTATTCCTTGGCATGGAGTGTGCTGGGCCTCAGACAGGACAGTCAGCAGGAGCACCACTTTCCTTCTGGAGGGAAGGGGGTGAGTGCCCCAAAACATCATCCTGTTACTGCTCGATGGTGCAGATGCAAAAAAAGGTGAGGTTTCCAAAGCAATCATAAGCAGTCAGTTCCAGGATGGTCTATAAGATCTCAATGAAAATAAATTTTGCATATTTAGCTTCAGATTTGTTATGCTGCAAGGCACTGGTGGCACAGTGTGCCAGAATATACCTGTAGCACTGTTCCTCCACTTGAGTGGCAAGGCTCCCTTTAGGGAAAGCAAAATTGGAACAATTGTAAAACAATCCAAACGTGTTCTATCACGTGGTATTAACTAACAACAGGAGAGCCCCAGGAATCATGTTATGTGTGAACAATCAATGAGAAGGTGATAGTTTACAGATGAGACAGAGGACTGAATAAAAACAGGAAAAAAGAGCAGAATTATATAAAACCTCTTCTGCACAATGGCTTCCAAAGGATCAGAATGCACCAAAACTTTGCTTGGCTACACACCTTGGTGTCCAGGACTTATGGGTATCACAACACGTGTGCAACAAGAGCCAAACATCTGAAAAGCATGAGAGGTGAATGGCAACTCCTCCTCGTTTTCATAAATAAATTGTATTTCTCTTGTACTAAGAGCACAGTCTTTCCAAACTAGGTTTGTTTGCAACAGTGCCAACACTTTCTTTAATCCCAGGTACCTATTCTGTGTAATTGAGGTGCTGCAGGATTTGTTTTTATGCTTTTCCTAGTCTGATGTGATGGGCACAGGCAAGCACGATGAGCAGGTGTTTAGTGTGCATCCATGCAGATCCAAGATGCCATTTCCCCAGGACAAAAGGTAACAGGTTGGAAAGATGGTTCTGAACTGTCACCTCCACCAGCAAACCAGAGCACCAGGGCACAGGCCTGAGCACTGTCCTGGAACTGTTCTGATTGTTAAACTATTCACAGTCCCTGCAGAGCTTTGGCTCAGGCTGTCTGCAGCTTTCCAAGACACTGCCAAGGCATGGTTCTGGAATTAACACCAGTCAGGGATCATTGCCAGTAGGAAGCTTGGTCATGGCTGCTCTGTCTGAGAGGTAAGAGTTTTCCTAAAAGCCTTGCTGTACCATCTGAGACCTGCAGCTCAGACCTGTGCCAAGAGGATGGAAATGTTAGATCCTGGCTTTCCTGCATGCCTGGGCACTCTGCAAGTGAGAAGAATAAATTGAAGTTATTCCTCAGTCTTTTCTATGCCTGTCAGGAGACCACTTCCATAGGACGAGGCCAGCACAGTTCCCACTATACTCCTGGTTTTGGCAGAAAATGAGCTGTACAAGGAGGAATCCTCAGATGTACAATGATGAAGGTACCAAGGGTCTTGATTATTAGCAAAATATTCTGACACAGGAATGGTGATGGATATATCCAGTTAAAGACTGCAGATTGTACATTACCATAGCATTGATGTAATTACAAAATAAGTATATATTTATAACATAGCAAGTGCAGATTTAACAAATTTCATGCAGTCAGATTCTAAAGCCAGGAGAATAGCTTTGTATCTGACTAATAGTGTTAGAAAATGGTGAAAATGACAGGAAAGGTTTATAATAACATAATTTCATGTCAGGAAGAACTTTTGTTTCAAAATACCTCAAAATCATTTTATTTTTATTGTTTTTCTTAGGAAGAGGGTCTAAAATCTTATCAGAAGAACTTTAGAAGCAACAACTATCTAGAAATGACCTTAGAACATGAAAGTGGTCCCCACAATGAATCCAAAGAGTTCCCAAAAGATAATGTAATTCAGTGTAGCTTCATTAAGATTATTATTTTATTCTTAATTAAAATTTTGATTATGTCTTATTATGCAAAGTACCTGGGCTTTAGAGTCTTTAAATGAAAAATTACAAGTTAACATTAGAGAGACGTGCAAGCTCGGTAGACACATTGAAGGTAAAAGTGAGTTAAAGAATGGCTCAAGGAGAACTTCCAGGTGTTGAAGACAGATGGCAAAACAAACAAACAAACAGAATTATTAACTGATGGTGTTCTGTTACTGATGAAGAGGTTATAGTTGTAATATTCCTAGATAGGCATGAGTCAACATATGAAAGGTACAGGGTAATTAACATGAATCCTCAGAGTTATGCTGGCCATGCAATCAGAGTATTTTCTACTGAATATCCTTTATAAAATGAAATTAGTTCTTACCTTTGTAATTAGTAACTGATAGGTCCCCCTTTTGGGCCAACTTAACTTCAGCAGAAAGCATCCAGTCCTCTCAGCTCTCTGGGTACTCATCTCTGCAGGGAGAGCACAGAGAACAACAGTTTGAATTTAGGTTATTTGAAGTCAAATTGACTTCCCTATTTGTGCTCTTTACTCCTTCTTCAACAATCAGCTTAGAGAGCCAAACAAACAGAAGTAACCAGCAGGAATCTCTTTGGTTTTAGTGCATGAGAACACAGTCAGAAGCTCACACAGGGAGCTGGGAAAGTGAGCATCAATACAGTGCAATTGCCTGCGGGAATCATGAGATGGGATACAAACATCTGCTTGGAAAGAACAGATATCAAGATCATATCTACTTCTACAGAGCAAGGAAGTCTGCCACAAAGTGTGAAAAAGTGCTACTGATGGATGACAGGGGAATAAAATCAGGAACCCCGTGTAGGAGTGGCACAGAATTTACATACTGCAGGAGACTGAAGAGCAGGGGGATGATTGAAAAGATTTTAAAGTCTTGTATCAGGTGAGATGCAAATGATTTCTGCATCTGTTTCTGCAAGCATCTCTGCAAGCTTCAGAGAGAACAGGAAGTGTAAAATCTTGACCTTATGGTCTTCTAGTAAAATACAGATTTATTTTCTTTTTTTTTTCTGGTATACAAAAAAAATGTGGGTGGGAAGTGTGGGAGGCTTTCTAAGCTGAGTGAAATATGTTCATTATGCCCAGCATTACTGTGGTCTACACAAGACCCATGTCCACTGGGAGCTGACCATGAGGTGAGTGGTCTCAAGAGTTGCATTCCAGTGTGTCTTGGTAAGTTGCTTTGGGTGAAAGGAGAGAGAGAGCAGTCACCCTCCTGTCAAATTTCCTCATGCCCATCCACACTACTCCTGATGGCACGAGGCTGATCATGTGGAAGATATTTTTATTGTACAGTAGTAAGCTCTACTGAGCATTACTCTACTATCTGAACTAATAAAATTATCAGTTATTCAGAATTATCAGAATTATGAATATGTGAACTGGTATTTAATATCTAGGAGATTATCATGACAAACATTTTGTGTCTGGGAACTTCAAATCAGGACTGTAACACATTTATATTTTGACTGCATACACTACAAGAGTAATTAAATAATGTGTAACTAATTAAGAATATAGGAGAACCACCCATATGTAAAACCCACCATAAACATGTCTAATTTTATACTATATTAAAGATACAGAATTGCTGATATGCAGACATAAACATATGTGGCACATATATCTCAAACCAGTCTGAAGCATTCCATATGAAATTTGCTGGAAGCAGGCCATTAATTACTAAAGCTGAGGCTAATCCTGCAATCTTATCATAACAGAAGTTTTGTTTTCATCAGGACTTGAGAATCCATATTAAACAAATATTATCCCACTGCCAAAGTAAAATACAAAGTACTTGGTACAGTGTGTTTGATTTAATGGAACAGTCAGATGCCACTCTTAGGCAGTTAATACTCAGAATTTACTTTTTGGTATTTGGACAAACATGTGTGCCCTTCTTCCAGTCTGTGAGGTTTGCTGTCATTCAACTCATCAGCAAGACTTCCACTCCTGTGGGTGGAAACTCAATTTATTTTAATCTTTATGGAGATGAGAGAACAACTTTTGCCATTCATGTCTGCAGAACCTGACAGTAATCCCTTGGCAAAAGGCTTAGTCCCACTAGAGCACTGATGTCCCATGAAATAAGGGCAAGTTCAGAAAAAATATTTTTAGTGCATTCTGCTCATTAACACTAAAAGAGAAGCTGAGGGAATCCCAATACCCAAACAAGTACACATCAAAGGTCACACAAATATTTATCACAGAATCACACAAAAAATTACAGCTTCAATGGTAAAGTTGAGTGAATGGTGCAATTTTCTTATCCATAAAAATATTATGTCCATCATTAACTCTCTTTGCAGCAAAGCTGCTTCATTATTTATCCTCTGGGAAAGCAATTAGTAGCAAAGTTGATCCTGGGTAGTATGTGCTGGTTTTCTCTTTAATATCTACTATGAGAGACCACATATTTCAAGCTGCAAAAGCAAAATTAAAACAAACTCCCAAAACTGAAGAATTGCTCTAAGCAAATAAGTAGCTCTTGGTATCAAAGGATCGCTGAGCAGGAGGAAACATGTACTTTCTCCTTGAGGAAAACTGGAGAGGACTGGAATTACAGATTTATAAACTCTTCAAAAAGCATCAGCCTGACTCTGAGAGTGTTCTCAGGCAAATCAATTAAGCTGAAATCTAAAGTTGCTGTAAGAAAAAATGTAAAAAAAACCTGGCATGAAAACATTTAGAATTGGAAGAAGTTTCTTATGTATAAGAGCAAGTAAGTTCTGGAATAGATTTTCCATGAGCAACAGGGGCAAAAAAGATAATGGCAATATATTAATGAAAGAAATTATATTCAATATGGTAACAGGGTAATAACAGGTGATTGGAATATGTTCCCACCCAGAATGTAAATGTTAATCTCAGAATTAGGCCAAATGAGGTACGACTACCAAAAGATTAGTGTCCAGTTCTCAGCTGGATACCAGGGCTGGGTCTGCCCTGTCATTACATTGTTCAAATACAGCCCCCAGTTTAACTCTTAGAAAGAGAAATAAAATGTAACCCTTAAATCTTGGTGCTCTCAAGCTACAAAGCTGGAATTGAAAGCACCACAGATTAGCTCATCTCTCACGGTCATTGTGAGTTATAAACTGAATTACAGAATGCACTCATTTGGGTGAAAGGCCATTATTCCCTAACAACAATGTGGATAGAAGTTAACTATTCAAATGCTCCAAGTCCTCTGATGTTTTCCCTGAATGTATATTCTTGCCCAAAAATTACTGAGAAAGGGCAAGAGTGACTCATTTTAACCTTAGTCCTACAGACTGTGAGATAGTTCTGAACATTATGAGACTTTTCTAGAGGTTCTGGCATCACATGGAAGTACCGTGAAACTAAAGAAGGTGTGGCACCACTATTAGCGTGGAAACTCAAAATTATTCTCAAAATTACACCAATTAGACTGGAAAATAGAAGACTTGAGGTGACCTAATTGCAGCCTTGCAGTACCTGAATGGAGCCCACAAGAAACATGGAGAGAGACTATTTACAAGAGCATGTACTGATAGGACAAGGGGGAATGGCCTCAAACTGAAAAAAAAACTTTGCTATGAGGGGGGTGAGGCACTGGAACAGGTTGCCCAGAGAATTTGTGGACACCCCATCGCTGACAGTGTTTAAGGCCAGGTTGGATGGAGCTCTGAGCAACCTGGTCTAGTGGAAGGTGTCCTGCATATGGCAGAGAGGTTGGAACTGGGTGTTTTTTTAAGTCCCTTCCAACACAGGCTATTTTATTATTTTGTGCTGATGATTCAATGAAAGATTATTGTAGTGAAAGTAGTTTAGGGAAGAAGTAGTCCTGTGGTATGAAATCTGTGGAAGTGAAATATTTCCAGGGGACAGGGCAGTTCTTGTTGGAGGAAAAGGAGTAGTCAGTAACAAAAGACTGCAGACAAGCTGAGGAAGGCAAAAAAGGGTGCAGGCCAAATCAGTTCTCAGCTGCCACTGGACGTGATAGTTCTAGGCCATGTCCCCTCTGCCACTGCAGTTGACACAGGAATGCATTGTCCTCTTTGTCCCCCCAGGTGAGCACAAGTCACTGTGACTTTCTCCCCTGGGTCAAATGTCACCGCTGAGCTTCACTGTTCAAGTGGTTTGCAGACACAGTTGAGTAAATGCTGGATGCCTCGTGGAGCCCTCAAAAACTTCCTGAAGTCAAATGCTGAGCTTGTCTCTTGTAACACAAAACCACAAACCTGTCCTTTCACGCGCCTTTATCACATTAGATCTTCAGCTGGGTTTTTTTTTTTAAGTCTTCAAATGAGCCAAAGTAAACCTATTTTTCATGCACTACTATTAACCTATAAAATCTAAATTTTCTCTTTTGTTAGAAGAGTTTTGCAGCCTTGGTGATAAACACTGATAATCATTGCTCAACATTTAAAATGTGCCTATTTAAACTTGGTGCAGGTATTCTGCAGATTTTTTTTTAGTGTCCCTGTGAAGGGTTTGCATGCTTTCTGCAAAGAAAATAAATAGAACAAATAGTATGGCACCACAAGTTGGTCAATTATTAGCTTTTGCATACTCAGATCATGGCCTTTCTTTACAAGGACACGTGTTAATATATAATAGAAGTGTATTTCAGTTCTTTTTTAATTGATTTTTCAGACGCATAGTGCAATCGTATAAGGTCAGCTGGAAAGTAAGTGGCCAAAGACAGGCCTTTCAGAAGAAATGAGCCACCAGCCACACATCATGAGAAATAAAACTGGAACTAAACATATGAAAAATTATTTTTATTTTGTAGTAGTCCCAGGCTGGCATTTGACATGCACCCACCAGTCTGGACAAACTGTCTGTAATGGTCTTAAACTGTGATTTGAACATTTCTCAGACCAGAGAAATGTAATAAATGTCATGGGCCGAGTTTACAACCCACTGCTTCAGGCTACTGGTGCTGACCACAGCTCTGACTGTCGCTTTGAAAATGCAACTGTTAATTAATATCCAATCATCATTTTGAGGATGTAGAAGTTGTAAGTGGGGAAGCAGCAAACAAGTTTAATATGATTTTGTGCATAGAAAATGAGATGGCGAGGAACTCGAAATGGACAGGGTAAGTACACACAGCAATCAAAATTTTTGTGGCTATGTTCAGAGACAGAACTAGGAAAATGCGAGAGAGAGACGTTTTATTCTGAGATGGATTAAGGCAAGTCAGAGTTTTGTGAGCCAAAATATTCCTAACATATAGTTACAGACAAAAATGACCTGAGGAAAAACAGGCAGATAATTAGAAAAGAGTAGCCAGAGAACAGCAAACTGACTCATGTAGCCTGAAGACAGAGACTGAGCCAAGGAACCAGAGACCAAGGAACAGCCTGGACTCACCAGCTCATTGGGGGACTTTTGATAAGAAAATGGTATCAGAACAGTCCAGCTCAGCCTTCAACAAGCTGCCTGACCTTTGTACTGCTGTGTCTGGTACAGGCAATGTTAATGCAGGGAGGGCTGTGTTACAGCTCTTCACACCATGCTGAGACCGTGTTTATTCTGTAACAAGTTCAAAGTCACACCGAAGTAAAAACACCTGAGAAAGGTTACAGCAGAGGTGTAAAGGGATGAGGGCTCTACACTCCTGTACAAAACCCTGCACACCAAACCAAAGAACACTTGAGTGTTGTGTTTAATATATCTGGTGGCTAAACTCTCCCATCTCTCTGCTAAGCAGGGTTGTGAGGGGCTAAGAAGGAAAAAGGCCCTTGAAATTAAGAGTTCCTAGAAACTATCTTTCCAAAAACTTCAATTCCCATTTTTGTCATCCATTTATCTTCATTAAATTGTTAAAAAATTAATGGCATTAAATTCCTAAAAGTGAGCAAATTTCAGCTTCATTTTCAAATGGAATTATAAGAATAATTTATTATTTATGAATTTCACATTATATATTTATAAGCTATGAATTGCAAAAATTATCATCCTGTCTGAAGGAACCTGTAAAGGAAAAAAAAAAAAAAAACAAACCAAACAAAAACCATTTCAAAACTGAAACCAAGAATGTGTTCTAATCAAACTGTACAACAGGAAAAAAAGGCATTTTACTGAGTACAATAATGACTTTATCTCCTTCATTAATTTGAGTGCCCTATTGTAAGAGATAAGGGAAAGTGTTATCAGGGGTAGGTGACAAGATATTCTGCTTCAGGTTGGAGCAGCTATTCCAGGAGACTCTGAGTAACCTCTTTATCACTAGGACATGAAAAAGGCAGCTCTAAAGTTTTCTAGGAGAGCCAACTGCTATAGACAGCAGAAACTAATCAGTGTGTCAGGCTCCTACTGGATGAGATGTTGGAACAGCTATGAAAGCACTTTATTGACAAACACGATCCTAGTGACCCACCTTGTGTATTTTTGTAATTTTTTTCATTATTGAAAATCTTGTGGGTTTAAGTATTGTTTTATCCCCAGATCTTCTCTAGTGGTAAAACAGATTCTACATAGGTGGCCTATGGATACATCACTCCTTTCAGCATTGTGGATCTGTTCCTTGGGGGTAAATGGCAGACTCCTGGAATACCTATTGCACACCAACTGTGAGACTCGCTCAAGTCACAAGGGAAACCTACCACTGAGTTGCAAGGCCCAAGCCACTGGCAGACAGCAAAAATTCCTAGGGTGAAAAGCTACACTTGCTCAGTGAGTTTTAGGCCAAGCAGTGGCAAGCAGTGAAGTAATGGAGGGGTTGGAGATGAAGAGTCACAACTACAATGCCAGTTTTTACACTAACAATATAAATTACATCTCAGCTTATACTGGTGAGATCCTCTAATATTATATATCTCATTTAATACAGTAGTGAGATGTCAGTTACCTAAGTATATTCAGAAACTTGACAGGAAAACCAAAACAGTTTGGAACTGTCTGGGTGAATCTAGGACAGAAGCCTGAACGCAGCAAGCACTTTTCTGTTTACACTGTCTTGGGGTTTCAAGTGTGTTCACCCACAGTTTGGGATTGGTCCATGTGCTTTATAGGTTTGTTTTGCATTTTGTTGCATCAGGAAAAAATCTATATATAAACCTGGAAACCTGAGACCTGAGTTTCTTTTAGCTGTATGGACTTTAACCTGCCCATACAACATATGTACACATGCTATTAAAGTTTCTATCTCTTAACAGCTGTGAGGAAAACCTCAAAGATTTGATCAGTACAGACAGACAGGTGTGCCAAGAAGCTGGAATAAGAATTCTGAGACCTCTCTAGTAGCTTAAATGCTTCCTAGTGGCAATCTGAAGGCCAACATTGTTAAGTAAGTTAATCAGTAACTTATTAATATGCTTATCAATTTTAAATTTTGTTCATTAGTGCATAAGAAAACAAAGACAGGTCGAGACTTACACACAAATAGCAGAATCCCTGGCTGTTTTCTTACGGGCAGTTAGAGGGTGCCTACTCCAAATCACTTAAGATCCACCTTTCCAGAGTACTGTGTGCTCACAGCTTTTATTGAAATATGTGGGAGCAGGTCTGGTTCTATCTCCTTTCTCCCTGTCTCCAGCATGGACACAATCCCACATGGTTCATTCACATCACTGACATTAGTGGTCTGAGGCAAGAACAAAGAAGGCAACAGGCTCTTCCCATGTGGGAATTTTGCCCAAGAGAAATCTTACAGGGGTTAAGTGCTGTGCTACTGTTTTCTTATTTGTAAACCAGGACTTACAAGCCTTCCCTATTTCAAAGGGCTGGGGAATGATAAAGGGTTTAGCACAGATACACTGAAGTAGTAACATAATATGCTACATATCCATGGAACATTCTCTGGGAGCCTAACCGAATCAGACAAAAATGGTTTAAAAAGCCATAGCTGGAAAAGCAAAGCTGTCTTTTCCTTCTGTTCCGAGGCAGCTTTGGCAGGAAGAGCTGTACTGCAGAGAGCATACAATAATTTTTCTGTTTTAAAATGTGAAATGTAAGAACAGTGTTACAAGAACAAGGCACTATAAAAGGATGATCTAAGAAAGCTCACTCCGTGTCATTCACACAAATATCACTGATATCAGTGTCTCCTGGTTTTGTTGAGGCTGTCTCTTGACAGGAGGACACCCATCATCCATTATCTGCAAACAGATAAGCATTTAATTCTAGGTGAACACTTTTGTCTACGGAGAAACCCACTGAAGTCAGCAGAGCCCCCCGTGTACACGCAAGGATGGTGATTTTAGTCCTGATACAGCATTAGACTTTTGGATCCTGACTTTCAGAACTTTAATATGTTCAGCATGTTACAGGGCTCCAAGAGTGACCTGTAACAGCTAGGGACAGGCAGCAAGAGAATTTTATAATCAGGCCCTTAGCTCCATATTGGACTGACCCTTCTGGTTTAAACTATACCTGACAGGGCAGTGTGCATGAGCATTGCTCTGAGGGAATTTCTCTCTTTTGTCTGCTTTTGCCAACAATGTTGGCTAGTGAAGACTGCTGTGTAAAGACAAAAAAAATCCCAGTTTACCCTGTCACTTCCAAGCTTTCATCCCTAGAACACACAGATTTAAAGGAACCTTTTGTGCAAGACGCAAAATAAAACAGCTGGCTGCCCACAAGGCCTCACCCAAGACAAAACAGTAACAGTCCTTCAGTTAATCTATCTTCCTGGCTCAGCCAGATGCCAAGGAATCCAGAGCCTCCCAGACTTCTGGGAAGCAAGTAAATATCATAAAATGCCATAGGTCAAACCATCCAACGCTTCTTTAATGCTGCCCCTGATCTGTAGCTGTTGGGGAGCTGCTTGTCCTCAGGCTGAGGGTTCCTGCTGATATTCTGGTGGCAGCAGTAGCTGGCAGGATGCTGCTGCTGCTAGGACTGTGCTGTTACTCTTACCACAGCAAAAACGAAATCACCTCCCAGATTACATTCCAGAAAAGGCAGCTGCAATTGCCCCTTTGTGAAAAAGGGTGGGGGAATAAAAAAAGGCAAACGTGAATGTGTGTCCTTGGTTGAGGTGGTTTTTTTTTTTGTTTGTTTGTTTTGGTTTTTTTGTTGTTTGTTTTTTTTTTCATTTAGGTAAATACTTTTGGTGTGTTGGAAGAAAAAAAACAGCCTTGGGCTAATACCTGCAGATTAAAAGGTGAAGTTGATCACTATGAAAAGTACTTCATGACCTAAAATGAAGCTCTGAGTAATCATCACAGTTGGCAAAAAGGAAATTGAAGAATTAAACTTCTTTAAACCACAGAGTCATAGAATGGTTTGGGTTGGAAGGGACCTTTAAAGCTTATCTAGCCCCAGAAACAAGCAAGGACATCTTCAATCAGACCAGGTTGCTCAGAGCCCTGTCCAGCCTGACCTTGAATGTTTCCAGGGATGGGGCATCCACCACCTCTCCGAGCAACCTGTGCCAGTGCCTCACAACCCTCAGTGTAAAACATTTCTTCCTTATAACTAGTCACCATCACAGTGACTTCGTCAGACACAGTACCCAAAACTTAAGTTCACTCGATCTCTGACAGCTGAAATAGCTTTAACTTTGCATGGTCTGGCTTTCTCCATAGGGGTGGAACACATGAATTGATGGCAGGGTACCAGCAATATTCTCCACATTTCTTTGTTGTTAGTAGCAAAGACTCTTGGGATTTCAGCCCCATGTTTCAGTGACGTATATGGATCTCTATTACAAGAAAATCAGAAAATCTCACAAACTCCTTATCCCATCACTCTTTATTTCTCCACTCCATTTCCTGAAAGTCAAGAATATCTTCTTATTCCCACTGAAGAGCTGAGGAATGGAGGCCCAGTGAAATGATTTGTATATGACAGTCAGTGAAGAAACTGAGCATGAATCTACAGAAATCATGGCTGCAAGCCAAACCGGATGACCACGTTTGAACCAAATCGAACTAAATTAAATAAAAGCTTTCTGTAACACTCAGCACAATGTTATTTATGCCTTGAAACAGCATATCTCTTTCCCAGATCTTCCTGTCCAATTATTAAAAGGCTTGGTCCAAAACAGATAACATAGAGAATCTGACTGTCAAAAGATCTCCTGCCAGCTGCAGTCACCTGCAGGGACTGGGAAGAAAGACATGACTGATGATAGTATCAAGACTTTGGCTGAGATTGTTAAGCTTCATAAAGCTGTCATTGTTTGAAAAGTGATGTCTGTTCCTTCTGCATCATGATGGAACCAGCAATGATCCATCCCTTGGATTCTACCCAAGGAAAGGCCAAAGAGAAACATGAAAAACAAAGGAAATGAGCAGACCACTGTTGCCTGCCTCTGCCCCCAACCACAGCCCACATGAGCTCAGTTTGTTGTTTTGGCAGGAGAGCAGGCACTGAATAAGCAAGAAGAGCTGAAACTGGCAGAACAGTCAGAAAAGTATTTAGAGTTGTTTATGTATGAATGATTGCAGGGTGGGAAGGGCAGACTTATTTGGATAGCTCAGGTAAAGCCCTGGGGGCAGCGCTGAAAACAGAGCCCTTTGCAGTCAGATGGGTAACGTGATCCTGGACTGCTTTCTCTTTTCCCTCTATGCACACTCCAAGCTGCAGTCGTGCTTTGCCTCGGAGTCTTTTTGAACGTTTCATTCACAGGTATTTGTTAAATCCTGCTCTAGCCCAGAGGATGCCTACCACTTTAATCCTCTATTAACAACTCTCAGATTTTCGGTGTTGTAGCCAAGGTTTGCTTGCTGACTCTCAGCCTCAAGAGGCCTTGGAATATTTATATGGTGTATTTACCTTCCCCTGATTTCATTCCAAGAGTGATACTTGGCACTTCAATACTATCTCCTCTAAAGGAGGGACAGGTCCATCACTGGTAGCATAGGTATGACAACACCAGCCATGCATAATTGCATTCAAATTCAGAGTAGTAAACACGGAACTGTGCAAATGCAATGCCTGGTTTGCAGAGCTGATAACCTGACTGAGAAACTGCTGCTGAAATGTTCACCATTGCCTTTGTTGTGGGGATTATTCCTTTTGTAAACACAGCCACTGTGGGGCAGCAAGACATAAGTATTAAATGAAGTGTGCCTTGCTTCTCCCAGGATCCCACTGAGGCTGAAAGTGCTGTTACCCTCTGCCTGCAGACAAGTGGGACGATGCAAATGTTAACACCCTTTGCCACAGGCACATTTTCCCGGTCAGGGTGACTTAGTGACTTGGGAATCATGATAAGTTCTGAAGGTAATGTTGAGATAAGGCAGCACCAAAACTGGTTTAAGTAGTTTATATGTCTATTCTGAGAGAAGTTGTCAACAACTCATAGCTTGAGGACGTTTGAACTTCGCTTGCGCACGGTGCCAAATTCTGTGTTCTCAGGAGGCTCACGCCTACATGCAAACAGACAAGTTGCTATTTGCTTTTGCCATTTTCCCAGAGGAAATGGTGGTGCCAGACAAGTGTGAGCAGACCAACCTCATATAGTGTGTCTGGCTGTGTGGTTTGTAACTCTGCAAGCTGAAATGAGGAGCACTCCCACCACACTGCGGTCATTGCCCAGGGACACAGAAGGGTGACTCTACTCCAGGAGAGCTTGAGATCCCCCTACCCACATGGAGCCTTCAGATTCAGACACACAGGCACTTTCCAAATCTGAATCAGGGTTTTATTGGAATTCTCACCGCTCTTCATTGCCTGGGATTCCTAGAGCATTTGCACTCAGCCTAAAATGGAGATCTGGGCCGCAGTTGAAGAAGGGGGATTGTAACCAATGCAAGCTTGATAATGGAGAGAGAACTACTGGAGCTCATAAACATCATTTAGAGACATAAGTCAACTAAAACAGTACAGAAGCTATTTTTTTTCTTTTTTTCAGTTGGGTCTTGCCATCAAAATGAGGACAAGTAGACCATTAAAAATGGTTTGGGTAAAACACAGAAGGTTTATCTACCTACTTGCTAAAAACAAGAAATCAGATGTTATAGTCATTCCTGAGGATGAATTTTGAGCCAGATCTCTGACATAAAGTACTACCAATGTCTGTGTGTACTGTGACAGCCTTTCTCATCTTCCATTTGACAAACCAAGATTTTCTGACTTCAAATAGTCAATAATGATTATGAGTTTTATTTAATGCAAGTTGGTTACTGAGCAAGAAAACAATCAATTTTAATTTTCACTTTATCTCTGTAATACATAATGTAAGAATTTTCTAAACCTTTTCTTGCCTTTTAAACATAAATCACAAGGAATAAAACCTCTAATTCAATCAAAATTTGTGCTTCTTGGTAGGCTTCCACATGGATTGTCTAATCATGTCAAATAAGCAGATGAAATAGATTCACTTAGTGAGTCTGGATAAGCGGGGAACAAAGAAGGAATAAAAAATAATCCCAAACCTCACAATAATGGAAATTGTCTGGTTTGATTTTTTTCTGTAGGCGCCAAGATATGAGAAGTGGGCACTGAAGTTATCTTTAGATAAGTCTCCCAGAGTAAGAGTTAACCATTCTAAGTTAAATCAGTGTTACAGACTACACTATGAAGAGACATGGGTGTAAGTGTACAAGTTTGAGTGTCAGAAACAGCCTGGACATGACAGTACAGAGCTGCCTGCAGGTTAAAGGTTCCTCTCTCACCCTCTCTTTTTCTCAGGGTGAAGACACAACCTGAGGCAGTAAAGAAGCCACTTGCCTCCTCAGTCAGAGCACGATGGACATTAAAAATATTGTTAATATATGATTTATTTTTCCTTTCTCTTCTCTATGGGACATTATGGGATACAGAGATCTGAAGCCTTGTTTTGGTCAGGTCTAGGGGGTAAATAATTTTCCATGTTGAATACACACATATAAAACACTTGGAAAGAAAATTTTTGAAGATTTTAGCTAAAAAGTCGTTCTTTTTAACAGCAGTCAATTGATGCCAAATTGATTTTTGCCTTTTTTGCTTTTATATATTTTCTGTATTCTTTACACATGTATTTGTAGCTCTGTAGCCTATTATTATATTAATAGCTAGCTCCAGTACTTTTCCCTACCTCTTCCCTACCCTGATAGGCAGAAAGACAAAACACATTCCAGAGGCTCCAAACCCCAGGGGTCCAAGGCCCCTCTCCTGTCTTGGCTCTCTGGGAGCCAAGGTTGAAACCAGCTCTTTGAGACATATTTTCATAAACAAAGTTCAGTTCCTATCTAAAGGGGGGCTACAGAAGATGTGGAACCAAAAAGGGGGAATTACTTCATCACTTATGCTTCTAATTGGTGGTTCAAATGAATTATGCTAATTTGCTAAATTTATAAAACTCTATTCACCTCATGCAGGGGTGGGCATTTTCCATATCTGCCCCTTGGAGCCCTCCAATAAAGACCAGCCTTTATATTACCTCCTATACTAATATTGTCTTGAAAGTGTGTTGTTTTATTTCTAAATCTCTAAGGCATCAAGTTAATAGTTTCACACGCATGGAAAAGGATTTTTTTGTTTGTTTTTGACTAGTATAGAAAGTATCAAAACATAAAGATGACTTGATTTTGGAAAGGAAGGGAATATGTAACGCTGCTGATCAACCAGATTTGTATCACCCTTTGAAAGGTAAAATAATTGCAAAAATTGATAGGACTGAACCTAAGTGGCTATTAAAAACCCCACATTGGTTTTAAATTCCATTCGAAACAGGTAAGTTAGAAATGCAATAGTCCTAGGAAGAACCAGCCCCCTTATGACAAGTCCCCAACACTCTGATCACCAGACTGTACATCAAAACACGTGGTGCAGTGAACTTCTGCCAAAGAAAGTGGAAATAAAGCTGACTGGGAGATTAAGTTACCTGAGTGTGTTCAGGCTACTCAACCATTTGCTTCCCCAGTGCACTGTTGTGGGGACCCACCTAGTGAAACCACGAAGAATTGCACCAGTCCAGGACATGAAAGAAAGGGAATACTGAGCCAAGGAGACAAATAACTGAACAATATAATTTAGAATATTCCAAGTGGTGAAACATGTGGCAAGACGAGAGAGACCGCAAATTCCAGCCAACCTACAGTCACCATCTGGTATTGCTTTGTAATGCTCAGATAACTTGGTTTCAAAATCTGGTACAGCAGAAGCTTGCATTTAGGAGAAGGGATAATATATTTTGGTTTAACTCAAACTGGTGCACTGCCAGACAACATATTTGGGACTTATGCTCAGCATTACCAGCCTGAGCACTAAACAAAACCCAGAGCTGGTCTTTGTAAAAACAGGAGAATGGCTTTGTTAAAAAATACTAGAAGACATTTCCCTTTGTCTCTTAATTTATTTTTATTTTTAATTTGACTCTGTAGGATGAGCCATCATTTTATGTATTTGTCAAATCTTTAAGGCTTTATTCCTGTGATCACAAGGACCGGAGGCTTTTATTACAATAAAAGCTGAAATTTTAATCTTCTTTCTTTTGGCAACAAAGGCTTTAAGAACACCACCAGGATTGTTTGGTTTACAACAGATTTTTATGCAATGAAGTGCTGAAATGAAATTTTTTTACAGCCAATATCGATCTGTTCAAAGGGATTTTGCCCTCATTTCCTCATTTCCCTGTCCTCACTTACTTAATCCACAAGAGAACCAAAACTTCCATTAGTAAAAAATCGCCAAAATACGTATTCATTAAAATCAGATACCTGGCTCAACCACTGGTATTTTCTCTTAATGATACAAAATTATACACTCTTTTTCTTTTCCATCACAACGGCATACAAAAAGGATTGAGATTTGGTATTAATTTACTTATGAAAATAGTTTATAATACTCTTTTCCTGCTTGAATGAAGGAACAAACACATTTTATTTTGTCATCCTCCAAAAGAGAGTTGCAAATACTAAATATCCAGTTATAAACAGGTAATTTATAGTGCAGGAGCTCCTCCCAAAACTCTTAGAATCACCTGCTTCTGATTCTGCTCTTGTCTACACATACTTAGGTCATACATGGTTTATGTGACTTTATTTCTTGAAAAGTCCTGGATAATCAACACCACAGGACAACTTCCTAGCATCTAGAACTGCCACTTAAGTTTGGAGAAGAGTCATCCACACCAGTTTAGAGGCAACAGGATTCTAATTTATCTTATCCAATCACAGTTTTCTTCTCTCTTCCTTGACAAGACTGTTCCAAGAAAATCCTGACTTTTCTAAATCCTCCTCGTGCCAGCCAGCCTAAACTCAGACCTTGAAATATTTCCTCTTCTTTCTCTTCTATCCATTTCAAGATACTATTGCTATTTACTAGCATTTCTCTAACAGGTGATACTTCACTTAAAGTTCTACCTAAAATCCAGGGCTGCTGTAAGAGCATGTCCTAGCAGTCACTGCACTGCTACTTGGGACACAGGGACTCTGCTCAGGGTTCTGGATTACACACAAACATCAAGGAACACAGGCCATACTTGATTTCTACCTGCCCAGCCACTGCTGTCCCTGAAAGCAAGGGGAGCAGGCATTACTGTCAGGGCACCGGTTCTTTGGAGCAGTGATTTTTGACCCCAGTAATAGGAACAGAAATCCTTGCTCTCTAAGGCCTTCCTCTTTGGCTCAGTACCTTCTATTCCTCCCTTCCCCTCTGCTGAAATAGTTCCTTTTCTCCTGTCCCTTCCCTCCTTCTTCCTCTTCTTAGCAGCCCCAAACAAGTAGAATTTGCAATAGGAAGAAGACAGAATATATTGTGACTTGTGGTGATAGGAATTCAGACACATGGCTGCACAGGCAGATTTGGGGGTCCCATAACCCTCACAATGCTCTCTATCAAAGAGACATCAGGGTGAAGAATGAAACTCCTTTCTCTGTGGCTCTCCAAAGCCTCTCCAACCTCCCTTCCATCTACAGCATCCATAAAATGCTGCTGAGCCCTTCCCCAGCTGGATCCCCATTACCATACAGCATCCTCTAACTCCTACTACTGAAAATGTTACCTAAACCTGAGGAGCTGACAGCTAATTCTGCTTATTGCAAATGGCAGTTAGATGCTAAAGGCATTGCTACCAATCCCTCTTCTGCAGCTTTGTGTCCTTACATAGCTTCTTGCACCTTTTACACTTTCCTATCCTGTGTCAGTGCTTCAGGTGTTCTGTCCTGGTGTTCTGTCCTGGTGTTTTGTCCTGGTGTTCTGTCCTGCTCTGACCATGTACAGTGTCTCGGCAGAAATACACCAGGGGGCATCTCACAGCTCACACAGAATTCCCTTGCTATTAACATGTTATTTCCGAGAACAGCACAATGTCTATTCAGGATAGATTTCTGTGGTATTTATCTTCCAATTGCACCATTTTCCTTAGGCAATTCACTTCTTTCAGAGCTTGACATTTTCAGATAGTGAAATAATGGTTTCCTCCAGCCATTCATTTAATTTAATAGGCCCCCAAATTACCTTAAGCATTTTAATCATACAGATCTTGTTCATGTTAAAATAAGGAGTAAATTTACATGTAACTGCACAGCTCTTGGGTTCTCTATGGACCAATTAGATTACTTATTTTTGTTTTCATCATTTATTGAAATCAAGTTTATGACACTTCTAAAACTTGCATTTTAGAAATACTGTTTTTTACAGCCTACTTTAACATATTTCTCTGGTAAACCACAAGTTAGTGATGCAACAAAGACTACGTTGCTGATGGGGATTCTTTTTTCTTGTTTTGCTTTCAATTTGCCTGGGAATTCTGAGAGAGGTCAGGCATCCCTGCTTGTCATGATATTTAATTGCCCAACAAGAAACCGTGTTTGGCTGCAAGTGGTTCTAATCTAAACAGATAAAGTAGGAACAGGTAAGTATTTTATCAACATACTATATGGGAGTAAGAATTTTATCAACATACTGTACATAACAAATGAAGACATCAAGCAGTAAATCCAGATTTATGGAGAGAGCACCTTGAGGGAAAGTCATGTCTCCTAATTCTTGTCCTGTTAGCTATAGGAATATAATTTCCTCTGCAGTTTCTCACATGTGCATAAGGTAGGAAACACAACTACTACTGAATTTCACATCTTCTTTGAAAAAACAATACCAAGATGCAGTTTACTGCAAACATACGTCAGGCCTTTGAAAAAGAAGAATGATTTAAAGTACAAGTTTCTAAATCACTATCTGATTGTTCATGAAAATTGTCAAGTTGTGAAATTTTTTTAGGATGTTATAGAAACAGACAAGAAAGACAAATTGGAAGGGAGGTAGAAGAAAAAGAAGAAGGGTACCACTCTGTGATTAAAATTGCTACAGAGAAGCAGGAACTACCCCCAGTTAGTACGAAGCAGCATAATTTTATAAAACCAATGGGAAAAATAGATCTAAAATGGAACTGTGAATATTACTGGATAATCACCCTTTGCTTGTTACACACATCTTTTTTACGCATTTCTTAGTTCTAGGAAAGTGAAAGCCCATCCCTGAGAATGCAGAAAAAAACGCTGCAGTATAAAAAAGCAAAAAGGCTCAGCATCCTGTTGTACAACAGATTTGGGGCTAGAGGCTGAAGTATCTTTTTATGAAAGATTATACCTGCTATGAGAAAAAATTACCAAAAAAATACCTGTATAACAGAAATGCCACAATTCAGGCTTGGAGTCTTTGTCTCAGTTTGAACTCTATCTAAACTCTGTTTATATGACATAACTAAAGGTTTTGTCAGACTTTCCAGGAAGTCTGAATATTTCTCACATACTTACCTATGAAAATGACATTCTAGAAGTTTTCATCAAAACAGGAAGACAGAATGATGCAACAGAATAAGCACTGAAGGACTCACTTCTATTTTTTTATCTGCTACTGCTTTGTTGGATAACCTGGAACAAACAACTTCATCTTTCTGTGCTTTAACTTCCACATCTGTAAAAAGAAGATAATGAGACTCAGCTCCTCTGCAGATAAACTTTTTTCCTTCTCTTATCAGGGAGTTGAAACAACGATGGAAGGAAACTCTTGGTAGAGTTCTAATATAGTTCATTGGTAAAAAGCCAATTCAATTATGAGATTTCTTAGGTTTATGGGATTGTTTTCATTCTCAAACTTTGCAAAACAGTCCAAAGTGGAAAAGAAATCAGCCCAGGCTGGCCCAGACTCCAGAGCCTGTGAAGTGATCTGAGCACAGTTGAGCAACACTGGACAGACTGTTTAGCCAATTACCTCCCTCCACAAATTCCAAGGAAAGTTTTATTTCAGTAAAAAAAATTCTAGAAAATGTAGCATCTCACTCCCAGATCTTATGAGTGAGAACTTCTGAACATGAAAAGCAGATGGAATTTAGTCAGCAACACCTCAAAGATAAAACACAACTTTTCCACAGTTCTGGAGAGACTCTACAGAAGAAGTTAAGAAGTACAGAAAAATAACACAGCCTGGGCTAAAAATGAAGGAAAAAATTTTAAGGGAATTGAAGAGAGCATGACAGTACTACTCTGTATGCTCAGTGCTGCAATTCCTTGCTAAGACAAAACAACTCTTAGCAAGATCCTCAGATCTATGAATTCTCTCAGGCACTGTGTGTCACACCACTGGCTCCTTCCTCATATTCCTGTGGATTTTAGGGACACATTGCACATACTCATCATTCCAGCTCACTACTTGTTTCCTGCTTCATTAGCATGGCCTAATATATTTAGGTGGTTTGTAGATCTTATCTATGTCTTGTGTATGGGAAAAGGGAGAGAACCTGTTTATTGTAACATATTGGGTTTGCTCTCGTCTCTTTCTGAGCACAACATTTGAGAGGTACAGATGCTCTGCTGACACCAGCAATGCTAAAAGGGAGTCTTTATTATTTATTATTATTTATTATTATTTATTATTATTTATTATTAATTATTATTATTTATTGCACTATCAAGGCATTCTGTCAATAAACAGGAAATGTGCAGGAGCACAGCTGGTGCCCAATGCAGTTTGAAAAGCACAAACACTCCTTCACAGCTTGTTGTAGGACGTCCAGAAAAGAAACTCTTGAGCTTGCTGACTTTTGTTAGAACTTTCACCAGCCCAAGAGGACAGCCTTACTGCTAAAAGTTTTTTAGTTCTAACAAGAAAATGTAAATAATTTGAAGCATGAGAGACTGAGGAAAAAACTCATTCAGCACTGCAAAACTCATTTAATTATCATCTGGCTTTTCTAGTTATCCTTCTTTTTGATTTCTTTGCCCTGAATCTTAGCCTAAATTCTTCTTAGGCAAATTCTGCTACTCTAACAAGATCTAACTGGTCTGATTCGCAGATGACAGGGTGCAAAGCCCGTCATCAACCAAATTGGTTTTGATTTACCTTTGTGAAAAAATAAAAATCCCTTTCAGCTACAGGATCTAATGGCTTGATAACTGGCCATTCTGGGTGTCAGCAGCAGTATCTGTGGTTGCCCCAGAACTCTTGGCCATTGGGTATCTTCCAGGCTTAGGGAGTCATGCAGCCGTGTTCAAGGTGTCCCTCCATATCCATGCACCATGATACAACACACTGTCACTAATCCTTCACACAAGCCTCATTACCAACAGATCTAAGTATTTTAGGATGGCTTTTTCATACATAATCTCTTGGATTCTTCCCCTAAATCAATACTTGCTGAATCAACTCACTGGTCTGACTAGCTAAGGAAACTTCAGGAAACAGCATGAAAAGCTAAGCAATATTCCCTCTGTACAGCCTGCCAAAGCCTACAAGTTCTGACACCTAGACTGAAGTGTCCCCATGCTGATGACTTCATCTGCATACAAATTCCTCCTACAGTTGATACAGAACTCCTCAATACACTGATGAAGCTAAGAGCTATTCAGCTGTTCAGAATACACTGATATATCTGCCTTGAGGTGGTCTGAACAGCTTGCTGTGCAACCATGAGGAGGGTTCAGCTTGCCAACCATCTGTGCCCAGTGAAAACTGTGGTGGACTCAGATACCAATGACTTCCACATGAGATTTCAGACAGAACAGGCTTTTTAGGATACCTGCTGCTTCTTGGAGCAGGAGGCCAGGTAAAAAACTCCACAGTGCCTAAACTGGCACTGGCTGCCTGCATTTATGTAACTAAATCCCACATTAATTCTCTGCTGAGTATAAGGGGAGCTTAGACATCTGGTTCACATGGAGACACCTACACAGTGAAAACCAAATTTAGGTGCCTTAATCTGCTGGCTGAATCCACCTCTTTACTTGGAGATTTCCTCAGCTGGCAGCTGCATTAGCATTATGCTTAAGAGGCTTCAATGGACATTTTTCTCATTTCCATTTCTAATCCACTCATGAGAATATTTATACTTTTGGCCTCTCCAATACACTTGCAGCAATTTACAACTGTAACTTTAGAGAAAACATACTTTCTTTTGTTTATTTTAAATTTACTGCCTGGAAATTTTACTCAGGACATCTAAATCTTATAGTATAAGAAACACAGAATTCACTTTCTCTATTACAATAGATTTTTGACTGTTATCACATTTACCTTCCTTCGCGGTCTTTTTCCAAATTAAACCATTTAAGTGTATTCAGACACTTTTTTTTTTTTTTTTTTTTTNTTTTTTTAAACCCTTTTTTTTTTTTTTTTTTTTTTAAGGAAGCAATTCCAGATCTCCAGTCAGTTAATTGCTTTTCTCTGTACCTTTCTTGGTGCTTTAGGGAGAATGCCACACAATATTCAAGATATGCAAGCATTTTTGATTTTACAAATCTTCCCATCTTGTGCTTTATTCCTGTCTTAATGTACTGAACATCCTTTTTGCCTTTTCACCTGCTCCAAAGCACAGAATTGATGCCTTCAATAGATGAGCCACAAGAAATCCATAGATTCTTTCCTGAGTGCTCCTAATAAATTTAAGGGTATATGGGATGACCTTGCTCTACAGGCTTTTCCTTGGTGGTGAGTACCAGTCTCTCCTGTTCAGACATCAGTTTTTGCAAAGGTGTTTAGAATATAATCCCTTTGAGATCTCCACCCATTGTCAAATTTGATATATATGGGGCAAGATTTCAGAAGTACTTGAAAAGAGACAGCAGAACAGATAAACCCACATACATATTCTGAGTTGTCATTTGACCTTATTTCCTTGGGAAAGCAGGCAAAAAACCACGTCAAGTGGTTTGCAGCAAAAGTAACAATAGGAAGGAAGAGGTTTGAGAGCAACCAGGCAAATGTCCTGCTTCCTCAAACACTCCAAATAAACTCTCCAGCACTTACAAGGGCTTTTTTATGCCACTCAAGACCATAATCACTGAGAAACTCTAGCAGGGGATGTGCAGACTGACTTCAGTCATAGACAGCCCGTGGGCAAACAATTGTAACAGGAAACCACTGAAACAACTGCAAATCCTCTCAGTTACTGAAAGAATACTTGGAGTTTCCTCCAGTCTCCTCTATCACAGCTGGTCCACAAGCACTACACATCAGCTGGGGAAATTTGTTCTGAACAATTTGGATTTGGAAAAATAATACTCATTAGTTCTGTTTGGTTTTGAGGACATTTGCCTCCTTTTTCACGAGGTAGATGGGTCAATCTAAGCAATGAGACGGGATTTAAAGAATGTCTTTTGTAGCTAACTGTCCTTTTCTCTTGTGTAATTTCTGTGTCCAAGACACGTCAACAACAGAAATGAAATTTCAGTGCTTGAGTACACATGGAACCCAAATTCTGACCTCAACCCACACTGACACAGGATTACTTTGGGTTACAGCTTCTTGCCAGGACTTTATGAGTTCTTGTCTCTTGCTGTGAGCACATAGGAAGTGGGTCAATTAGTTAACGCTAAGGAGTTATCACAGATCTTATTAAGCAATTGGGCTGGACAGATTATCATTATCAGGAATTTTGAGAAGTGAAACATGTCTCAAAGACCTTACAGTAAATGACGCTAAAAAGTAGAGGTTTATTAATTCCATTAATAAAATGATAATCCAAGCACTAGGGAAACTCTTATCGACAAGAATTAAAAGAGATTAAATCGCTGGAATTACAAGGTGGGAAACAACTGGCCAAATGAGAAGGACTTCCAGGATAATGGTTCTGCAGAAAACAGATAGCATATGTGCTCAGGTTGGTTTTACCTAAAAGAGCTTAACACACACTTGCAGTCCTTGGGCTAAATTACTATGAGAGAGAGATCAAAGCTGCATGTTAGCCATTACGAAGCAGGAATTCTGAAAAGCTGTCTGATGCGGGGCTGACTGTGTGGCTATCTCACTTAACTGCACCTTGCTTTCATCTTGATCCCTGCTACCTCCTTTCCACCCATCTACTAACCCCTCTGCAGGCTGTAACTCCTTTTTCTCTCACTGCAGCTTCTGATTACGGATTGCCTTTTTGCCCTCTGTACTCTAATGCTGCAGCTACAGCTCTCTGACAGGTTCTGGGTTCTGCTCTATTTTTGTTATTATAAAGCACCTTGCCATAATCTCTGGATATTGGGGGCAGTATCCACCAAAGAATGGGCTTGGATACGTCAACCCAGTTTAATTTCCACTTCAATAAAATAAAATCTGCCATCTTCAAAATGTCACTTAGGAGCTCAAATTCTGTAATCCGGGTATTTAGAAAATAAGCTCCCAGTCCCGACTATGCTGTGCAAATCTGGCAATGAGTTTGTTCCTAAACCTTACCAGGGTTTATAAACCCAACATGCTTTCCAGTTTCAACACTTCTCCTGGAGGAAGGACACCTGCCAAGTTTGTCCTGAAGAAAGATGGATCTGCGGTGTGGTGGGTTTAGCAAGCCAGTGGTTCGACCCTTTACTCTGGATATCAAAGATCTGAGGTTTCAGCGTGACTCTCCACCTGTGAGGATGTAAATCTTGTCGCTATGGAAGCACATTAACAGCCAATCTCAGGTTATTTCAGTGTAGCTGTGGTAGATTTCCCTCTGCTATCTCCCTCTTCCAGCTGAAGAAACCATCCCCTCACATTCCACACAGCAACTCAAACTATAGGGTGAGGGATCCATGGCTGGTCAGCCCAGACATCCTCCATCAGCCTGACCTACACTCCTTTTTTTTCCCCTTCAAAGCCCCTGGACAAGTACGGGGTCTGAAGAATCTCATTTATGAGGGGAGACTGCGGGAGCTGGGCCTGTTCAGTCTAAAGACTGAGAAAGGATCTCATTAATACATGTAAGTATCTCAAATGTGTGTGCCAAGAGGATGGTGCTTGACTCTTTTTGGTGGTGCCCAGCAGGACAAGGAGCAATGGCCATAAACTAAAACACAAGAAGTTTCACTTCAATGTCATTAAGACCTTTACATTAAGGGTGGCAAAACACTGGAACAGCTGCCCAGGGAGGTCATGGACTCTCCTCTCTGGAAACATTCCAAACCTACCTGGACACATTCCTGTGTCACCTCCTCCAGGTCACCCTGCCTTGGCAGGGGGGTTGGGCTGGATGGGACCTCCAGAGATCCCTTCCAACCCAAACAATTCTGTGACTCTGTACTTCCATTTAAGGCCGAAAAGCCCGAAACAAATACCTGGAGGGCATGGAAAAGGCTTTAATCGTCACAGAGAGCTGCAAGACACCGTGTAAGCCCGCTGGGACGAGCAGAGACATACACAGCAAATCTGAGGGGAGGAGGGGAGTGAAAGCCGCACATCCTCAGCTCTGTACTCTTGATTCCCTTCACATTTCGGCAAAAGGGATGCAGGACACAGCCCACCGGCTCTCCTCCTCAAAACTCGCCATGTTCTCCGGCTGCCCCAGCCCCGCCTGTCATGGCGGCGGCGGAGGAGGAGGAAGAGGAGGAGAATGGGGAGGAGAAGGAGGAGGAGGCAGCGGTCACATGGCGCCAGCGCCGCCACAGCGGGCGCGGGGCGGGCGAAGGGGCGATGCCGCCGCCGCGGTGAGTGCGAGGCTGTGCGGGACACGGGCCGTGGTGGCGGCGTGAGGGGGAGGCGGCCCCGGCGGGGGAACCGGCGCCGGGGTGAGGGGCAGCCCGGGGGGTGAGGGACGGGGCCAGCGGCGGTATCGGGCTCTCTGTACACGGTGGTGTTCGGTCGTAGGTTGGACTCGATGATCTCAGAGGTCTTTTCCAACCTAATTGATTGTGTGGTTCCGTCTTCCCGCCTGCCCTGAGGCAGCGGTTCCTGAGCCCCGGAGGTGGGTCCGGTCCGGGGCTGCCCCGGTTCGGGTCTCGGGTGAGGTGACAGCGGGGGCTGCCCCGGCCGGATCCCCGCCTGACCCGGCCCCGTGCTGGGGGCTCCTGGTTTAACCTGACCCCGGGGGGAGACCGAGGAGCTGCAGCGGGTTGTGCTACACAGGATGGGAGATAACGTAATTACTGATTTTTATAGTCTTTAAATGCATGTGAAGGAGCAGCAGCAGCCCGCCTGCAGGTAGACTGAAACTCTGCAAATCTGACCCGAAATGTGAGGATCGGTGCGTGTTGGTGTTGCTGTTGCTGGCGCTGCTCCGTTCATTGATTCGTTTGCGGGGCGAGGTCAGGCGTTGCTTTTTGGAGCGCTGTGTGACCTCGTGGTGTATTAAAGCTTTCTTATTTCTGTGACTGGGAAATTTATTTTAAAACGGTTTCTTCCTCCTTCCCCTTTTCCCCCCTGCCGTCCCCCCTTGTTCTTCAGTATATACTTATAAGCAACATTGATGCTTCTCTCTTCCTTTTAGCAAATATGTGGTATTCTTCGTGGATGGTCTCCAGCCCTTCTAGTCACTTCATTATTGCCCTGTGGTATTTTTCTTTTTTTGTGTGTGTGTTAAAGCTTATAAGGAAAGCTGCAGCAGAACATACTGAAGCAAATGGACTGTCTCAAAGTTACTTGCAAGGCAGAATAAAGGTTCTCTGGTCCTTTGCTTGCAAGAAAACAGACGAATCTGAATAAGCCACAAAAGCTCTGTGCTGCTGGCAGTGGGGGGCTTAGCAGATCAGAATTCCCTGCTGTAGTGTGGCGCTGGAAGCAAACATTGTGTTTAGAATCCACCTTTCCAGACAGCTGCTTCACCTTCGTTCACTTCCTCACAGGTGTCAGCCTTAAACCTGCTGTCGAAAGTAATTAGAGCACTGATGCTGTCTATTACCGCGTGTCTGCCAAGCTGTATCCTGAATTGTTTTTAATATCAGTTGCAGGGCAGCTGCAGTAGACCTTACAGAACTTTATTACATAATTAAAGTGCAGTCCCTGCTCTTCCAAAAAAAAATCTTATGACCTGGCTTTGTTGCTGTTCTGTGAACAATCAGTGTTTTCTCCATTTGGTCCAGAGTATTTGGAGCATTGCTTTATGTTCAAAGGAAGGGTGAAACCTCTCAGTGCCAGCACAGTAATTGTGCAGGTGGGCAGGGTTGTTAGCGCTCTGCTAACATGCTTTGTTTTTCCTTGGAAATTGCATTTCAACATAAGAGCAAATCCCTTCCTTGCTTAGAAAGAGTAGTTTGGTAGTCTGTAAGTTATATTAAGTATTCTTGCATGCTTTATGAGCTAGGATCTGCTTTTTTTTATTTCTTTCCTATGGATGTCATCTTAATAGGAAACTATTCCCAGGTATCTCTGATTAGCTTAAACTGATCCGAGTGCAGGCTATGCCCAGGAAAGGATGGTACCAACCTCTTCCTGCCAGTATGTTTCTGCCATGCTACCCTGTAGAGAACCTCTAAATATGTGAAATAGTCCAGCTGGGATTCCTAGGCCTCATTTTAGAACGGCATAAATGGCCAGGTGGTTCCAGATAAGAGGCTTTTGATTAACAAGCAATTGGCCTCCCCCAGTAGAACTGTCTCTGAAGAACTGCATGCCTTCTGCATAAGCTTTTCCTCATCTCTGGGTAAGAGAAGCTCCTGCAGAGTTTTAGGAGCTCTTCTGCAGCAGGGAAGGAAAGAAATAACAGTGCAGCTCTAATGAGCCTTCATCTCCCAGCCTCAGATGAGGATGCCAGCAGGCAAAGTGGCATTTGTTCTGCTGTAAGAGAGTCTGACTGCAGATTTCAGGGCCTGTGGCCTGGCTTCTCCTATCTAATGACATTCCCAGAGGATGCAAATCAATACTGCATTATGCACAGGAGTAACACTGAATACCTGAAAAGCTTCTGTGTGATGGTAGTTTATGAGAATGTGATGATCAGATTCACCCATTTTCATAGTGCTCTAAAATAACAGTAGGTGTGATTGAAGCATTTTAGGAGGCAGAAAGCCCAGAAACAGCAGGGCAAGGGAAATAAAGATAAATTATTAGTATTTTGAAAATTTATCTACACAAAATAGGCTTCCTCACAGTAAGTGATGGAAACCCCAAGTTATTTAATGGTGGGTATAGGGCGTGCATATGGTGTGGGGTCACATGGATGAGGTTAGAAGTGTCTGAGCAGACAGTAAAAATGGGGATTTTGGATCTTCCAGTGAGAAAGAACAGGGTACTGTGGGGGTGAAAAGAACAGAGGCAGGATGGTTCTTTGGTTACATTCCTTGAAGGTCCTGCAGAATGGTTGCAATCTGAGCAGCCAGCAGGCTGAGTTTGGCAGTGTGGCTGCTGTGTGTTGATAACTTGAAGCATAGAAGTAAAGGGAGACTTCCACTGAAGGGAAAAAGTAAAACTTCTGAGATTACAATCACTCCTTTTTGTGACTGTTGTTTGTCAACTTCTTAAACAGTTCCATCTGCCTGGCTAGGTGATACTGCAGCTACAGGTATCCCCAAAATCAAGCGATTTCCTTTAGTACCATTCATTTTGGAGAGATGTTGCTTGCTGTTGCAGAGCAAAAGTATGTTCTCATGTTTCAAGTGCAGAAATAAATTTGTTTTTTCTTTCTCAAGAAGTATTACAGAGGTGAACTCTGTTTCAATCCATTAGAGTGTGGGAGGCAGATAAACTGTCTTCTTATCTAAGGTTTCCTTTCAAAACATATGGTGGTTTATGGAGATGAAAGCATCTGCTGTTGCAGCTACTGTGTTAATGTATAAAGTACTGTCAGTGGTAAGGCCTCGGCTGTTCAACCAGGGTTTTGCAGCATGAGTGAAAGCATTTGTTCAGCCCTCTTTGTGTAAGAGTCAATAGTATGCACCACATCCTTCAGCCACGTTCTAGCGTGTTTCTCATGTGAGTCAGCATTGTGTAAGAATCAGTGTAAATTCTCTGTTTGAAAACTCTGTAAAAACTAGAAATACATGGCAGCAAAAAAGGTGGAAAGTTAGGAAGCTGATTGTACTGTTTTCTTCAAAAATTGACTTCAAATATACTAAATTTCTGATATTTTGTTGTAGGAACTTCTGAACTTATTCCCTGAGATGTGAAAATATGCTAAATCTGTCGATTAAATAATTGATGGTGTTACTGAAATGTAGAGTATGGAGTGAAGTGCCTGT
Source organism: Falcunculus frontatus (assembly GCA_013398115.1). Classification (NCBI taxonomy): domain Eukaryota; kingdom Metazoa; phylum Chordata; class Aves; order Passeriformes; genus Falcunculus; species Falcunculus frontatus. The sequence continues at coordinate 329,104 of VZRV01004675.1, forward strand.
AAAAGTGAGTTGTATCTCAACCCTTTCTTGTGCAGTCTGGCTTGGCAGCCAGGTCCTTTGCATGTTTGAAACTAGAACACAGTGCTCAGGGATGAATCAGCTTTTCCACTGCTGACACTGATTAGAGACCCCTGATGCAGGGATTCTCAGGGTTTGGTGCTGCCTGCTCTGTGCTTTAGAATGTGAGCAAGAAGAAACTGTGCAGGCCAGGGAGGAGTCCAGAGCCAATATCCCATAGTGCTCACAGGTCTTTGATGCCTTCGTGGCTCCAGGTTCAGTTGGGAGCAGGTGAGCTGTTGTGGTTTTCTGTCTCATGGCAGCAGTGCCATTGCAAGTTCTGCATTTCGGAGACTGAAGTTTGCTCTGACTGACAAGTTTTACCTTATCAGCTCTGCTACAGATACTGTTCACATTCATGCTCCAGCCTCTCTTGCCATGGAGCAGGACAAAAGTAACTCCTCTTGCTGCTCAAGGGGGAAGGAATATGTGCATGGAGAAATGCTGCAGAATGGCTGTTTGGGGGGGTAACTGCCTACCTGCAATAACTTTTTGCCATTCCTATGACTTCAACTATGGACACACTGCACCATTTAAGAAGTCAGATTTTAAATTGACAGGCTAAGCTAATAAACTTGCAGAGGCATGCTGAAAGGAAGGTACCTCAGTGAAGGGTTGCTATGTGCCAAACTGATTTAAGCAAATATGTAATGAATGTTAGAAGCACGTTCGTGGAGGTCTTTTTAGTTTGTGTAAAACCATCCAAATGTTGCTTGGCTAAATGACACAGATTTTCTTGTGCAGACAAGGATTAAATTGGATGCTTTAAACCTTGGAGGTGGCCTTAATTAAAACACATATACTTTTCCAGGAAGCCCAAACGATCCTGTTTTGATTCAAAACTCCTTATGAATCAGTCTTTGTAGGTATTTTGACTATTTTGCCAATTCCTGAAGCATAACATCAAGAACAAAGGATGCCACTGTCTGTATTGATATTTCTCATATTTGTTATTGAATATGTTTTCTGGAAGTGTTTCCTTTAGTTTTCCATTTCCTGGAATACCTTAATTTTGTCAGTTAGCATGAATCTCTTATCTCTGGTGTCAGTAGATGTTGAGACTCATCACCTCTGAACCAAGAGATGACCAAGTTTTGGATTGCACATTAACCTTCTGTGCAAGCAGAGCGTTGGGAGGCATGGTTCCTACTGAAGTGGGAAAATGTATTTTTGATCTGCTATTCATTTTGTTGCAACATCCGTGATTTCAACATCAAAATCCGGAGTATGTTTTCCCATTAGAAACATTGGCAATAGATAAGTAGAAGAAAAGTGACCAAGAGGGGATGGAAAAGGAGTGGTCCACAACTCTTTCCTCAAAGGGATTTCTTGGGAGAAGGAAAGAGTGAGTCTGTAAGATCATGGAGAAGGAATAAAAAAATAAGAAAATTAATTTTTGGCATAACTTGTAGAAGTTTCCTCTCCTTACAGGCAGTGTACAATCTGTTTCTGCTAGTGACTTGTTTTAATCCAACAATTAAGGTATTTGCTTTAATGCATCAGGAGGGAGCCGAGACATTGAGTCGCTGAGAATCTCATCAAAATCTGCAGCAGAGCAAATACTTCAACCAGAGTGTCCCTTGGCTTAATCTGGTACCTGTCCTGGTGCAGTCAGGGAGTTGGAGAGGGAACACCAAGTAGGTTTATATCCTTAGGATTCCTCTCTTTTATTAATGTCTGGAGACATTTGTGAGAAGATGAAAGACATGGAGAGAAACGTGTGTGCAGAAAATACTTTAAACTTTCTGATGAGAAAATTAATCCAAAGCAAGAAGATTGCAGGGTTTTGGTTTATCTCAGAATTACTTACTGGGGAAAAATGAAAGTTCCAAATGGCGTGGATACTGTGGACTCTGTGCTAAAGCTTGGAGTGAAAAACTCCAAGTGATGTTTGTTTCTGGACATGAGAAATGCACATGGACATTGAATTCAACTCATGCTTTTAGTATTTTTTCCCTTCTATTTTTTTTTTTAAATGGCCATCCACATTGAAAAACACAAGACATGGTGTATTGAGAAAATCTCTAAGAAAGTGCGGTTTCTTAACAGCATGAAGAAATGTAACAGGGTTAAGAACTCTGAGCAGTTTAGAATGAGTTAAATATTTTCCTCTTAGAGGCGGTTTAGGGATTTAAACTGTAACTTGTTTTAACCTCACGTCTAAATCTGGGGCTACATTTAATCTATTGTTTATATTTTTGTGTTTGGTTTTTGTTGTTCGAGGTTTTTTTTTAAACAAATAAATCTGTATGCTAATATCAGTTGCTCAGGCTCCATAAAGATGTTTGATCCTGGTCTGACTGAAAAAAGTATTTTTATGTGAATTTCTGCTATCAAAAAGGAAAACCCTGCAGAAAGAGAAGCAGACTTGGGTGATTCGTGGGGAGTCGGCACAGAGGTCTAGGAATTCTGTAATCTGATGCTGCAGCATAAGGTGCAATGTAACCATCTCATTAATGAAGTTTCCAGTTCTATAGTACAAATAGTAAAATAATTGTAGCGGTTTTGCATTTTATACATGTTCAGGTAGAGTCTTTTGAAGCTTCTAGTGTGAGTCAGCAAATGTCTTTTATGTCTTTTTTTGTATCCAGCTGTTGATTTCAGTACTGAGTTCTGCACAAGTGTACGGTAGATGTCTTCTGGGAGCTACTGCAGAACCTGTGCCATGGTTAGTAGTCACAGGTTTAAAACAGACTGGTCAACCCCACTTTTTACCACTGTCCCACTCAGAAGTCCTTCAGTGAGGTCTATTTTGCTGACAGATTTGCTGACAGCTTTTTTTGTCAGGAGGGTTACACAAGTGAAGTCTGATTTTTTTTTTTTTAAATTTTATAATTTCTTTTTAAGAATCAGAAAATGTGTTTTCACTTTCCTTCTAAAAGACTGGAAAAAGGCCCAAAGCACTTTCGATGAAAATTGCTGAAGATGAACAAAAAACATATCTAGAAAATTTCTGTCAGAATGTGGAAATCTCGTGAAGTTACTAATGATTTGGAAAATGAGGAGTAAAGGAATTTTGTTACGACTTAATGATTATTTTCTCTAGCATTACTGTGGTGTAGTCATGATGCAGAATGCCACTGAGTGATTATGTGATCGGCAGGAAAATGTCTGTTGTATATTGCCAAATCCATGGATTCATATATGGATCATGCATCAGCTGAAAAAACATAATAAAAGAGATGTGAAAAATAATTAAAGCCAGAAAAATATATCAGTGCTTTTGGGGCAGTGCATGCAGCATTGGTGTCCTAAGACCCTAAACCTGGCCTGTTTTCCTAGAGGAATCTGTGCTTGTTGCCCCATTCCTAGCCAGGACTTGCAAGCAACAAAGTGTTAAGTTTCTGGCTCAGCGGTTCATTGTTCACTGGGAATGAAGACACCGAGTGGATCTGGCTGCTGCTGCAGTCAATGTGCTCTCCCTGTGTAACCTTGCACTGCTTTAGTGCCGACTCTTCTGGAAAAAGGTGAGGGTTCTACAGTTCAGCTGCTCCTGTAGAAGTGTCACTAATCTAATTATTTTGCATGAATCTGCATTTTTGTTGTTATTTCAGTGAGCTTTGCAGACAGAAAATGTGAGGAACAGCTAAGCAGATTTAAAACATTTAGAAAAAGTATTAAGCAGCTTATTTGTGTGTAGTTGACCTTGTAAGCTCTCTTACATTCTGTGTTTGTATATAGTGCTGAAGGGTTGTTAAACTAATATTTAGATGCATGGATCTTTAATGTGAGAGAGATGCAATGAAGAACAACTTGTGGGGTGTTTAACCTTGCTGTTTTCTAAGCTCTGTGAAGAAGGAAGGGCTGTACTACAAAATGCATTGCGTCTTTCTTTGGAGACATTCTGGCTTCTTTCAGAGCTGGTTTTACTGATGAAAAGAAAATCTCGCTGTTTGAATTAGAAGAAAGTATTTATTAGCAACAAAAAAGGCAGAAGGTATTTTTAGGACTCCGGGAATGGCATGACATGTATTTGTGTGCCAGATGGCTTAAAGGAACATCCAGCCGAGCAGCCTACAGAGCGTTTGTCAAGGGGATAGGTAAGAATTTCTTTCTTACAACTGTGCTTTGGGAAATAAGAAGCTGTTTTTGGAGGGGAATGAGGACACTGCAGCAGCATGAACCTGTCTATAGCACTTATTTACCCAGTATTGAGCACTAGGATTTTGGTAAGCTCACGTTTCTAATCGAAGGGTACTTGTTTTCTCTAATCAGGCTGGACTATTATGTTACTTTTCTTGATGCAACGTTGTACCACTGGTTGTAACTAAACCTGGTGTTCTTTTTAGCTGTTTGTTAACATGAGATCCTGACTTACAAAAAGCGTTTCTTTCCAAAACTTGTAACTGCTTTTTCCATTAAAATCGTGTCCTTAAATTAGAGCCCTCATGAGATACTCTCACTTCATGGAGTGGAGTAATATGTGGGGAGCAAGGTATCCTTTATCAGTAAGGAAAAAACCCAGTATGTTTTATTGTTGACAAAGAAGAGAAAGATATTACTGCAGAAGATACTTGAACATTTCTTTAAGTGTGCTTTTGAAATGCAAGTGGATAAAGGAGGAATTTCACGTTTTTATAAAAAAGCCAAAGTGTTTGCATACACTCTGGTATGGCAGGCTGCTTAAGTAAAGCTTTTTTACTGGAGTTGAGAAATTCCAAAAAGCTTGATAGGCAAAGTTATGTTCCTAGAGGAGGTATTTCAGTGTACAGTTTACAGATTTGAAAATGATACTATGCAATATTTAGACGTCTCTGGTTAAAGCCCAAAAACTGAAATACAAATCAGTATATGAGTGAGTCATTTGACACTGGAAAAGTAGTAAGGGCTGAGAACCTAAAGACCTAAGAAGATGAATTTTTAAATTTGTACTAAAACACTTAAAGCTGTTCAGACTTCATATATTCAGAGTATAGTTTCATAGGTCTTGAACAATTCATGCAACTAGTCTACCTATGTGCCTTTCTTTATCTTTAAAATATAATTAATATTACTGGTATTTTAAGATTATCTGTAAAGTGTTGCTCAAGATTCTGTATTCATTCCAGAAGGATTTATTTTAGGTGGTATGACAGGGATTTGTGTATCTGTGCTGAAATGACTAAACTGTTGGCTTTGAAAGTTGAATTTAGAAGGGACTTGCAGAGGCTAATTAAAAATAGATCTTAATGTGTCATCTCATTAAAATGAATGGGAACAGTGGTCTTATGCAAGAGGACAGCCTGTGGTCCACAGGATATTTCTGTGAATGTTGGTATGAGTGAACATTAACATGGTTTAACACTAGTGTTTTTTAGTTCTTTCTTTCTCCTACCTTGCAGCTCACTAAATAGCCTGAGTCTGTTTTCTTGGTACCGTCCCTGTAGGTAGCAACAGGCTGCTATTTTAATTCTCATCCCAAAGTCATTTCTTCTGCAGGCTGAAGGAGCCCAGCATGCTCAGTTCTCACAGGGCGTGTGTTCCAGCCTGTGACCATCCAGGTGGCCTTTCACTGAACTCACTTCAGTTTCCTAATGTCTGTCTTGTACTGGCAAATTCCTCCCTGGGTGCTGTCCTCTGCCTGTGGTCTCAGGGAGCTGTGGAATTGCACCCCTGGGTCAGCTGGCTGTGCTCCTGTGGGTGCATTGCTCAGCTCTCCTTGCTGCAGGGCTGTGCTCGAGCTTAGCCAGACCTGGGCTGGTCCTTCTCTGCAGAGCTGTTCTCAGGCTGTGCCAGCAGCCATGGAGTTTGTCTGTCCCAGGTGTAGGACTTGGCATCTGTTCTTGCTGAATGTCACGATTTAGATTCCTGTAGGCCCAACCTGTCTTTACATGAGTAGTTACCTGCCTGTATTCTGTCAAAAGTAGCCACTTAATTCATAAAGTGCAATCACCCATCCCTCTGTAAGGTCAAAAATTAATGGTGGTTTCTAATTAAAAACAAACAGGCAGATAGATCCAATTTAGTGATACAACAATCCTGTAGGAAGTTTTTAAAGAAGGAGTTAAATTGGCTCGTGCTTAGATTCTGGAGCACATGAAACACTTCTATTTGGAAGTGTCTCTTTCTTTTGTTCTGGCTGTATGTTCAGTGGATGTTGCTCCTAGTGATGTGTGTTGGATCTGAAACAAAAGGTGCCCGAGGTGTCCCTTTTTCATTTTGCTGGTCTATTAACTGTGACTTTGCCTGAAGAAAGAGATTGTAATGAAAAGGTTGCCTGGAAAAACATAATTCTTGTGGAAGTGCAGAAGGTGTACGAATGACATCTCTGTGTGATGAGCGTGTATTATTGCAGTACTACTTCTTTCTAATCTGGCTTCTGTTCATTGCACTGTTAATGATGTTGTTTGATAGTGATTCAACCAGTAAATTGGAAAGCCTGTTCATGGGTAGCTATAACATCTTGGAGGCCAAGAAATGTAGAAAGAGTTTAAGGCTGTTAAAAGACAAAAGTTGCATTCATGACTAGTGTTATTTTATATTCTTGTGTTCTGCTCTCTCCAAAAAATAAGAAGTAAAAATTAGAAGCATCTATAGAAGATCACACAGAAAATTATCCTAATACTCTGTAGAAAGATAAAGTAGTTCAATTTTTTTTTTTACGAGAATGCTTTTTAAAAGTGAAGATTATACACATCTGTTCCTTGCCTCAATATAGTTCCAAAATACCCAGGTATTCTTGCAGGGGACCTGGCTAGTATGAGTTGTGTATCTGTCTTTCCTTTTTTTTTTTTTTTTTTCCTTTTTTTTTGAGGAAAAGCTGATCTTGAAAAACTACAAGCAGACTTTAAGGTTTTCTCAAATAATTTTTACTCCTATTTCAAAAATCTTGAGGTTAGTCTGATCCTCTGTTTGACCTCTGACAAACATGAGTTCTGGCACAGTTATGAAATATCTACTCATACGGTGTGTTTACTAAACTGTTGAGGTTAATCCAAGCAGATGTCAGTGCTTAGGCAGTGTCAGGTCATAGAGTCTGTAGCAAATATTGCTCTTTAAGCCAAAATACTGTGGAGTGTGGCTGACGTTTTTTGCTTCCTTTAAAAATATCCAAGGCCAACACATTGGGCCAGTGTTACTGAGAGCTGCACAGGTTACTAACAACAAACCCTCCTGGACTGTCGGGGGGAACACAGATGTATCCTTGTTGGGCCAGTTATTAAATGAATGTAAATGTTCCTGGGTTTGATGTATGGAATGAATGTCATGGTGGTGGTGTAAGGCTGCTAAAAGAAGCTGCTGTGACATGAAAAGCTTATTGCACAGTGAGTTCTGCAGCTCAGGTCTGGCAGGTGGGCTCCTTGAGAGTTTTTCAGCTTTGGGATTGATTGAATTTGAAAGACTTAGAGTTACTAATATTTAACCTTTATAGTTCTCTTAAAAAAACCCAATTATTTACTACTTGTGCAAGGAACTGAGACTCATGTACTGGAATTCGTGGAAATTAGAGAGCAGTATTTTACTCCTGGCATTTCTGGCATGTAGGTCTGCAGACTCAGTTCTAAGACTTTTCCAAAGGAAAACTGTCAGGCAATAAATATATGACAGTCAAAATAGAGCAACAAGAGAGACACTGAATATTGATGTATTGAGAGAGGCTAAATATTTGGTTAGAAATTCTCAGAACACTGTGCCTTTCAGTCTTGGTCTCTTCTGAGCTGATGCTGATGGAGGCAGCTTCTAAGATACGTTTTTTCCTTTCTTACATCCAAACTGGATTGTAATTTCCTGATGTAGGAGATACTGCCACCTTGGATGATTTATGTGTGTCATGTTGAAGTGTCCCTGGATTCCTGAGCACACCAGAGTGAACAGCCATGAACTCCATGCATCTCTAGGGCATGGGAATGAATGCCTGTAAAATACTTAAAGGTGTTATCATTTATTACTTGCTCTGGAAGCTCCTGTCTTGCCAAGGAAAAGGAAATGCCTTCTGTTTAGTTTGTTACTACTTGAGTTTGTGGAAAGGAGAACTGTTTGAGGTGTTTTTTACTTTTGGCAGCTGTACTGCTTTTCAGAAATGAAGAGGAGATGCATGATAGACCCTTCAAGTCTAGTCTCTTTCCGGTAAAATTTGTGAGGAACTGTATTGTGAAACAATTATTCTTGCTATGTTTAAATCATGGATTATTCTTTTGTGACATTTATTATTTTTGTTTGTACTTGAATAAATAAATAGAAAAGGGTTTTAACTGTACTGTCCAAATAGCAATTTATTGGTGACTAGACCCATTGTTACAGTATTGCATAGGTGAAAATTATTCTTATGAGCCTATTGACATGGTTATCTGAATAATACAATTCTGCTTTTTCTTGGTTTCAGTTATTTCTGTCTAACTGTTCAAACCTGCCAGCTGTGCTTGCGTTAGCAGAGCTTTAGGCTGTTGAGTTAAAAATACACATAATCTGTTTTTCTCATGCAGTGTGTATCAGGGCTGAGAAAGATTCTAATACTTTGGATTTGAAAGGCATGTTCTTTGCATCTCCTGTATTCAGGAACAGGTTTTTTCTATTGAAGAAAAGAGAAAAGGTGAGGAAGAACTAAAGAAGGATTTGGCTTTACTTAAGTTTCAAAATCCTGCTTGGAGAAACCGGCTGGGAGAGGATGGATGTTTAAGACACTCATCAAGGTATTATGACCATCTGTAGGCAGAGATAGTCGTTGGGTAAATTGGGAAAACATATTTCCTAGGAGACTTCACAACACTAGAGAGCAAAGGAATCAGGACAGAGTAAGACTTTTATTCACTGTGTCTACATGGAAGGAGGTCATGGATAGGGAGATGGATGAGGTAAGAATCAAGGGTTGAGTGTCATGCCCCATGAACTGAGTGTTTCCTCCTGTGTCCTTGTGCCCAGCTGCAGTCTCCTCTCCTTCTCCCTCTGGCACTTATCAAAGTGGCTGGTTTTTTGTTGCACACTGAAATGAGTGGAGTGATTCTTGTTTCTTGGTATGTTGAGGAGGGGCAGAGATACATTAATGTGATTGTGCTTTGCATGCATAGAAGTGTAGGGCTGGAAAGGTTCTCTTGGTTCCTTAGGGCAGATCCCAACGGGACTGACACGGCTGAAGACTTGGAAACCTCCTCTGGCCTAAACCACATCTGTAAGAAGTCAGTCAACCTGAAACTGTCTAAAACTGGAGTGTGCAGCTCTGACACAGATTGTGACTCTGCTTAAATGGTAGAAGTGGTTGGAATCCGAAGGACAGTGTTTCTGTAAATACATATGTGGTGGTGAATAAAGTAAACTAATAAGCCTCAAAGTGCTTTTCATACACAGGGTTAACTTTTTTTTCCATTCTGCCTTTAGAATTGTCTAAATAGTGAGTCTGTATTTTCCTGCCAAATAAATTAACAAATATCTTGGTTGAATAGCAAGGTACTGAACGGGCACAATCTGTGCATTGTGGAGGTTCTGTCATTTGATTTAAATGCAGTATTTCAACATCTTTATCATTTTACAAAATGCCAAAATAGTGAAGGAGAGGAAAAGAAGGTGAAGCAGATCTAGCAAGAATCAGGTGGAAATATTTGGTTTGTTTAGCTATGGTTTGCATTTGTTACTTTTGTAGCAGTAGCCAAGCATGGGCTTTTAGCCTGGTCAGAGAGCTCTCTGGAGATAGAAGGGATGTACAGCAATGTCCTCACTCTGGTGATTAGTAATCGATCCCTTCCTCTTTAATCTGAGTGTGCCTGATGTCAGTCACAGCAAACTTTAACCATGCTGTGGCTGGAAGTGCCATAGCAGCAGATGTACCTCTGAGCTATGAAAGAGATGCAAGGAACTAGGGAAATATTTAATCCATGAGGAATTCTGCTCTGTGTGCCTGTCTTCTGACTGTTACTAGAGATAGAATAGATTGTTTTTTCTGTGCAAGCTGCAGTGTAGCTGTATCCTTAAACAACTCTGAAACGAAAAGGTTCCTTCTCTGTTACAGTAATTTTTATCTTACTAGGACAGTTCTGTTCCAAAGTGTCAGTGCATGTTAGGATTGTCCATCTGTGTTACCATAGTGAATGGAAAAACACCTCTAGCAGCTTTTGAGGAGCACTGTGTTAGGCTTGGACAAACCTTACAGCAGATGACCTTCTGGTGGCCATGCAAAAAGAACCTGGCAAGCACCCAGATCCTCTTTTATAGAGAAGCATTAATTGTCTGCAGACTGCCGAGCAAGAAGAATTATTATAATGAGAGGATGTAACTGTTTATCTGCTCTTGCTCCGGTGCAGCCTCGTGTGCTTTTTCTGAGCCAAGGTTCACCTTGGTATGATTGTGTTAGCACAGGGTGTGAGGCACTGGGGATTGGTCATCTGTACTTCTCTAACTGGTAAACCTATTCTGCTAGCTAAAATGAGGATTTTCTTAAATAATTTTCTGCCCTAGAGTGTTTGGTGCCTGACTAATTTCATGGCTTTGCAGTTAAGCAGTGAGATTTCTGTGTGACAGTGTTAGAGACAGCCTGTTTCACAGAGAGTGCAATTCATCTGTATGCACAGGGTCAGCCTGAGATTTAAACCCTGTGTAAGACCTTTTTAAGCTCCTTGGGCTCAACTGCTGTGTAGATTGTTGCTTTGCAGAAGTGAGGGAGTTTTACATGGTAAGAACAATGGGTAAATTATTTTTGAGGAGGGTGAGTTTTGGTTTTTTTGTTTTACTCTGTGGATATTTTATTCTCGGGAGATGACCTGCTGCAGTCTGGGAAATGTAAGCTTGAATTTTGACTTATATTCTTTTTGGATGCAAGTCAGTGAGGACTCAGAATTACATTCCCAAAGTAAATAATGTCTTTATAATGTTCTTTGGGATCATTAACAGCTTCTACCTTTATTTAGTAGTTTCCCATATTGAGAAGGAATCATTTGTTTGTACTCGTAAATGTTCAGGTTTGTTCTTTGCCAGCCTGACCTGAAGACTTCCTGTAGTTTCTGACTTTTTGAGTAGTCTGAAAGATGCATCAGCATAATTGATTGACTCCCACCCCAATATTTGTTTTCTTAAAACAAAAGTTTTGCTAATTAAAAGGTGATTAAATTATTTCCTGTCTTTTGGTTACTGTGCAAAGAATTTGTTGTGGTTAGATAGTAATGAAAGAAATCAAATTCTTCGAGTTAGCGGTTTTTTTTTTTCTCCTGAGTTTGGGGAACTGATCTGTATAGTTTTTTAAGGTCTGTGGGGTTTTTTTTGTTAGTGTTTGGGTTTTTGTGTGTTGTTTGGGGTTTTTGTTTTATTAGTTTTGGTTGGGTTTTTTGATTCCTTTTGCAGGGTGGGGGGAGGGTGTTAAGCCTCTTTTAGATTTGGGTAATTCCAGAAAGTCTACCCAATTCTCCTGGCCGACAAATAAAATATTTTCACCAGCTTCATTTGCTTCACTTCACAGTTTTGCTTATGACAGTAATTTTCAATATAGCTTGGGAAAATTGTCTTGGGATGTCTAAAGTAAAACTCTAGTCTGGGTTATTTCCTTCCAGCCCTAGATGAGCATCTCCTCCAGGGAATATGAAAGCTTTTTGGGAGTTTGCAGAGGCCTGGAGGAACCCAGTAAATTACCTTAGAGCTTTTTCTTCTTTCCCTATCCCTTGTTTTCTTTCTGTGGAGAAGATTATCTGTAAATTTGACTATCTCAGTGCTGTGTGTTGTTTAATTGAACCCCATGTTTTCTGTAACTCCTGGGACACTCCTGATGGCTGTTCTTAGATTTGGGGCAAGAAGAACTGAACTATGTGGCTTTTTTGAATCCATGTTCTCTCATTCCATGCTTTAGCACAGGATCTAAACTACAGAAATGGATACGTGTGGACCTACTCTTGGGCAACCAGCTCAGAGTGGCCCTGCTTGAGCAAGGGGGTTGGACAAGGTGACTTCCAGATGTCCCTTCCAGCCAAAGCAATTCCGTGAAGAATCAATACACTGTGTATAGTATATTTAATTATATAGTTATATGTTTAATTCAAGGCAGGCATACTAGAAATATACTGTTGTGGAACAGAGATAATTATATAACTATGCTGAGGAAAATTAGTCATTTTTATCTTTAAATGTGGTGTGTCACTGGGCTCTTAGTGATTGTTTGCTCCATGTTTTAAAGCAGTGGTATCCACATTAAATGTGAAAACTGTGAAGAACATGTTTACTTTTTGAATGGGAGAGTGAAAGTGGATTTACTTCTTAAGGTCTGTGCTTAAAGTTTAAGTTCTAAAAATCATTTAATGGAAGAATAACCTATAGAATGTATTTCCTAATGTATAAGGTAACAGGCAGCACTCTCAAAATGTGTGTTTTCACTCTTTTCCAGGTAATTGAGAATGGGCCCTCAACGATGCTGAGTCTACAATGGGAAGTGTCACACTTCGCTATTTCTGCTATGGGTGCCTCTTCACATCCGTGACCTGGACACTTCTGCTCTTTGTTTATTTCAACTTCAGTGAAGAGAACCAATCCTTCAAGAATGTGCCCATCAAGGGGCTGGAACCTCAGAGGCCATTTCCAAAAAAATTCTACCCCCGTTTTACGCGGGGGCCAGTTCATATACCTGAATTGCAACAGAAAGAGAATAAGATAGGAAACTCTTTTGGAAATCATATCCAGGACCCAGTTAAGGGGGAGATAGAATTCTCTCCTGAAATGGGTAAGTGGTTTTCAGTTTTGATGACAAACTTAGTAAAATGACAGGAGAAATGAGATAGTTTTCTGTAAAAAAAATTCTCAGGGGAAAGTGTATAATGAAGAAGTTCTGTTTGTTAAAATGCAGGTGGTACTCGTGGCTCTCTTCATTATGAATTACTTGAAATTTATTCTACAGTGCTTAATCCAAAATACACTCTTTCTAACATTTACATCTATGCTGTGTCAGTGCTGATGAGGGCTGGGTTACAGCACAGGTCTGCCCTTGATGAACTAAATCCTGCTTTTGGAAGGTTCAGTGTGTGCTTGTTTCATATCTTACTCCTGTATTAATTGGGCTCAAATACATAAGCTTTAATTAGCCACAGAGAAACTACTTACATGCAGTAATTAAAAACAGCTCAATATCAATAAACAATGAAGAAGGCACATTGATTTGCAGAATATGCTTGGAGTATGACTTAAACTACAAGAAAAGTGTGTAGGAAAAACTTACTATGCAAGATTGAGATGACAATGGTTAGAGCCAAATCCTGCTTACTTTGTATCAGCAAAGGTCTCTATGTTTCAGTAGAGCATGTTTCATCAATGAGGTGATTTAGTTTTGTCTTCCAAATTAAAATGCTTTGTGTATTCTAGTGCTTACAGCATATTCACTGCTGTGTTTAGATGTGCAAACAGGCATGTTGTGTTTGACAACAGGTTTGAGTCTGGAGGCTGAGGTGTTGTGGCAGTGTTGAGGTATTGGTTTCTGCTGCTGCTTTGAGAAATACAGCACAGAAACCTTCATAACCAGGGTTTAATGCTCAGATCTCAGTGAAGTCCACTGTCATGGCTGTGGACGAATGGTGAATCATGAGCTTTGTGAGTTTATAGAACTTTACCAAACTTCAGTTTCTGAGTTGGTCATTAGACCTGTGTGAATATGTCAGAAAAATGGCAGTTCATGTTGGCCTGTGGCATTACAGGTGTTTATCAGTTCACTGCAAAAAGCCTGACAGCCAGGTGTGGTGAAGGCCAGTCCAGAGGTGGCCGTTTCTTTCTAATTATTCAGTCTGGGCCAGGAAAGAAATGGAGCTTTTTAACTGAGAAGTCCTTTGATTTTCAAGTCAAGTGACTGGTTTGGTTGGTGAAAGCCAAGGGGAGTTAGAATGCCAGGATAAATTCTACATGAATTGTCAGGAGACAGCTCTTAAGATGAGGTGCTGTAGCAAAGGGCTTCCTGTCTGTCTAAGGTAGGACAGTGATAAACACGCAAAGCAAAAAACAAAAAAAAAAAAGAAAAACTTGGTGTATGATAGTCAAAACCAAACTGTCATCTGGTAGGTCAGTCTGTCTTTTCTCATTAATCTGTGGGAGCCACATAACACTGCTGAAGTAAAGCCTAAACTGAGGTTTTGATTGCAAACCCCTTGTTTTCCAAGGGCTTCTGTCTCCTGTTAGAACTGAAATCTTTCAGGCCTTTTGCATGCATTTGATACTGTTCTTCATGAGAAGGTTTAAAAAATATTAGCACTCCTTGAATATATTCAGAAGATCAGAAAAATGTAGTTAGTGGTTGGCTAGGGGTGGATTGTAGAATGAAACATTTGGGATGTGTTTTAAGCTCATGCTTGGTATGAAGAAAACATTTTAAGGTGACCACAGTACACTGTGCCACTGATTATGCCAGAATGACAGAGCTGGGTGTCTATACTGACCAGCTGGAGACATTCCTTTGGGAATGGATGGGGTTCATTGGAGGACTGACTGACCCCTTTAGGCTGCTAGTGCTGGGGGAGTGCCACTGCCACTGTAAACAGGCCTCATTCTTACCCCCACGATGCAGCTCATCCACAGTGGGAGCACTCATCCGTGAACCAGTCACAAGACACTGTGGGTGTATCCCATGTATCTCACAGATACCACTACCCAGCACTTCCCACTTGGTCCTGCACAAATGTCAGGGTATTTACTCTTGACTTGTTTGACAGTGCAGCTGCACTGCCATTGCTGAACTCAAGACTAAAAGCCACATGGTGGTAAATGTAAGTGGTGGGAATGTGGATGCATGGAATTCCCTCTAGAAGGTCACCTGATACCTGTAGGTAGACTTAGTTATTGAGACACAGCTGTGCTCTGAAGGCCCAGATGGATTACTTGTTTTGAAGCTTTTTCCATTTCAAACTTTTAAAATTACTTCTCTTTTGTGTTTAACCCAACTCATTTTCTTCAGGCTCAAGATCAGTTGGCTTTTGCATAGCTGGTGAAAACTGGAGAGCACGAGGTGTGGAGACAGGCTGAGAGGATTGAGTTTATTCTGCCTCAGAGAGAAGGCTGAGGGATGAGATTTTATTGCTCTCAGCAGCAGCTGAATGGGAGCTGTAGGGAAGATGGAGGCAGACTCTTTCCAGAGTGCATGGAATTATAATAAGAAATTGGAGTGAGGGGATTTCAGTTATGGAAGAGGAAAAATATTTTCAGTGTGATGGTGGTCAAATGCTTGAACAGGGAAATAAGAGGTTGTAGAATCTCCGTCTTTGGAGATACTGAAGGCTTTCAAAACTTAACTGCACCGGTCCTGAGCAACCTGATCTAGCTGGATCTGCTTTTGGGAAGGAGATTAGACCAGGTGTCCCTTTCAATCTGAATTAGTCTGAGAAGGCATGAAACATATTTTCCTGGGTGTATGGTAGCATATTAATGAGGAACCCTTTTGTTTTCTGCAGATTTTGAATGATATGGAGATGATGGGCAGGGTGGAAGGAGATAACTGACATGATCCTTGCTCACTTCTTGTACTGAAATTTCAGTGAAATTGCCTGTGTAGCTTGACAATAACTGAAGAGAAAGCATCTCATTCTGTACAGCCAGCTGAAAAGAGACAATAAAAAATAATCACTCTGCTACCTGAATTGTTGCAGAAGTGGCTAGAGGTACAGGTGGTGGCAGACGCCAGCTGTCTCTCCCTCATGGAGTTGTGTAAAGTGCCACACTGTTTTGGTTCTGTTCACACTGGTAAGTACGTGGCTCAGTGAGAGAAGCCCATGGCACTGAATCAAGGCAGGCAGGATGGCATTGATCATGGCTTATAGCAGTACATTTCCTAATACCAACAATTTCTTCTGCCATGCTTGGTAACAGTTGCCACTTCTGCTAAAATAATCAATAAACAGCAGCTCTGCTGATGTTTTACTTGCTGTGAAAGTCCCAGGTGAGATAAACAAAAGTTTGCAGTTCTTATATAGCTATTTTTGTTACCACAGACTTCAGAACTGCATGAAATTGGAGCTGCGATTGTGAGGATTTTTCTACCATTCAAAATGTATTTCCTCTCTCAAAAATCCCATTACAGACCTGTCACCTGTAGGGATAGATGCTGATTCATTGTGTGCCAAAGTCAATCCTCTCTTGCTTGTCAGATGTTGGTTTTAGATGTTGCTACGAATTAGTGGCCATATGAGTGAAGGGAGGCAATAAACACAATGGAGCCAGCAGCCTTTGGAGAAGGATTTAACTTTATTATAGCTTCAAGGGCTACTCATGAGTGCTGCCTGTTTGTGAGAGGGAGCAGAAGTAGTTGGATAAATACACACTTTGCAAAACCAGAGGGATTTTTAAGAATGTAATGGGTTTTAGGAGAGGTTAAAGCATATGTTTCAATCCTTGATTTCTTTCAAATGGTGTTTTTGAGACTGTTAGCTGATCTTGGCATGTTACTTTTGCAGGAATGATTTTTAATGAAGAAGATCAGGAAGTGAGGGACTTGGGCTATCAGAAGCATGCTTTCAATATGCTTATCAGCAATCGACTGGGATACCACAGGGAGGTGCCTGATACAAGAGATGCAAAGTAGGTGCTGAATTTCGGAGAGAACATGGTACAGTTTCATGTGCTTAATGGCTTGTTACACTGATGTAGTATTTAATATTTTTGGTATAACATTTCTGTCATACACTTTCATCTTCATGTGTTGCTGAAGGTGGATTTTTCACCTATTTACAGGAGTGCTTGAAGTTAGGGTTTTTGTTCTTTGGTCTTTTCTGTCTTTTTTGTCTGAATATTGTTTCTGGAGATCTAATTTTTTTTGTCAGCTGCTAAAGGTACGTGATAGACTGTGCACTGCTCTTAATATGTTCTATTAAAGAGCAGATATTTTTCTATAATCTATCTGGTGCATGTAGTGGGGAGAACAACTCACCTGTGTAGCAACAATAAGAAGTCCCAACACTGAAAAATAAATAAACCTGCGTCTATTTTTCTGCTGATTTCTCTGGTCTGGGTAAATGTAATGAATTGTACTTGCTGATATATCTCTCCCAGAACTGGGCTCATTCTAAGTAAATGAAAGCTTTTCTTCTATACTTTCAGGTTTTCATTTATATTTTCTTATTTTTATTGGATCCCCCTATCCTGGCACCTTCATATGGCATTAATCAGTGATACTGTGCCCTATTAGAAGTAAGAACAAGCTTTGAAAATAAGAAGAAATAATGATCTTTTGTTTTGAGTGGGATTCAGCTTGCAGATTAAGATGCTTAGATAACTGCTTGTTAGTCAGTTGTCTCTGCTTTTATTATAATTAGCAGAGATCCAGTCAGTGCAGTTAATGAAGCATGCAGAGCTCTTCAGCTGACAAAACACACTTGACAGCCTTAGGGTGAGCTGAGCACTATTTAGACTGCACTGACAGCAGTGACTAGACTTAAGTGTCTTAATCTGCCCTCTGAATCCCAACCTTGGTTGTGTAAATAGGTATTTAGCACCACTAGAGGTTTCCTGGGATATCCAACCCCGTCTCCAGCAGTTGGCCAATAAAGCTGTGGTTATTTCTGTGGGCCTCATGTCATATTTGTCATTCCATTTGTACATGTCTGAGCTACCTGAGGGTACTAGACAGTGTTTTGACAGCTGAAACAAGCTCTGAGTATCTTCAGTTCTCTGCCTTGAGGATCTCTGGTTCTTATTCCAACCTCAGCCTATGATCTCCTGTGTTTTCTAACAAGCAGCAGTGTTAACAATGAGTCTGTATTATGTGGAGAGTAATTTACTATGCTGAGCCCTTCTATAGCTGTTACACGTCTGGGCTCGTTATGTTCACGTTAGGGTTTCCTCCTACACATTTAATGTTTGCTCTTTATTTATGAAGTTTCAGCAGTGACCCAACTCTGTGGAAACCCCTCAGTAAATAGTGACAATTAGTCTATTCCTCTTTGCAGATGCAGAGAGAAGTCCTACCCTGCTGATCTGCCCTCTGCCAGCGTTGTGATCTGTTTCTACAACGAGGCGCTCTCGGCCCTGCTCCGCACAGTGCACAGTGTCCTGGACCGCACCCCCGCTCACCTCCTGCACGAAATCATTCTGGTGGATGACAACAGTGAATTGGGTGAGAGACCCTTTCAGGAGTGTTACATTTCTGGGCCTTCCTGTGCTGTATTGACTGGTCAAAATAAATTGTGGAAGTCGTGATGCAAAACCAATTTGTACTGCAGCCCATCTCCAGAGTGCCATCCAGTAGGGATGTGTGGTGTCCTGAGATGCCCAAGGTGACATCCTCTTTGCCACTGGTGCCATTTTACTGATGAGCTTTGTATCATACAGGCTTCAACATTCAAAATCAGATTTTGAAGCTAATAATCACAGACTCAAAGAATGTTACAGGGCTGGAAGGGACCTCAAAGATCATCTCATTCCAACCCCTGCTGCCATGGGCAGGGACACCTCCCACTAGAGCAGGTTGCTCAAGGCCCTATTCAACCTGGCCTTGAATGCTTCCAGGGATGGGGCATCCACAACCTCCCTGGGCAACCTGTTCCAGTGTCTCACAACCCTCACAGAACAGAATTTCTAACTATAGAGTATCTAACCTAAATTTCCCCTCTTTCAATTTGTACTCATTACTCCTTATCTGTCACTAGAGTTCCTGATGATGAGTCCCTCTCTGGTTTCCCTGTAGGGTTCCTTCAGATACAGGAAGGTTGCAATGAGGTCTTCACAAAACCTTCTCCTTTCCAGGCTGAACAGCCCCAACTTTGCCCTGCCTTCACAGGGGAGGTGCTCCATTCCTCTTACCTCACGTCTTGCACACACTGATGAGTGGGGGTCATGAAGCAGTTGCTTATAGTTTGGGTTTTCTTGCTTGGGCTGCTCAGGTGCTCAGAGTGGATGACAGAGAGGCCACTACTCGCTGTGAGTGCATCCGAAAGGAGCTGGAGGCACACAGACACTCCCGGCTGCAGTCTTGCCGATGGGTTGCTGTGGCACTATGGAAACAGTGCCGTGTTTTGTACTTGCTCAGCATTTCGGACCTGCGGCGTGCTGGGGCCGGAGCTCAGCGTGGCTCTCGAACAGCCTCTTGTGGCCACCCCGGGAGCGGCTGTCCTGGCTCTGGGAGCAGCCTCTGCTCCCGCAGGCACGGAGGGGGCCCTGGAAGGGTAGACCCTGCAGAGCTGCTTTGCTCCTGCTGAAGGATTGCTGCTTTTTCTCTCGGTTGACAGACAAGGCAAAGACAGACATGCAATTCAAGCGTGGCCTTCCAAAAGCCCTTCATTTTGGCCCTTCAAAAGCCAAATGCCTGGTGAGGAATGTGTTAGCGTAGCAGTTCTTGCCAGAAGGACTGTGCAAGTTCCCTGCTCGCCTCTATACAAGTCCACAACTTTTTGCATTTTAAAAATGGGTTTTAGGTTGTATTTTTATTTGATATATATAATTTTAGCTCCGTTGGTCTCATTGTTTGGCTTCTGGTTTAAGGTCTCACTTGCTCTAAGAGACTGATTAGCTGTATCTGCTGTAGAATGGCATTCTCTTGTTATGCTGGAAGTTGATTTCTCTGAGGTCAGATTGAATGTCGAGATACAAGAGAGAACAAAGATCAAACACTGTTCCTTGCTAAGATAAGAAAGTGTAATATTTAAAAGCTTGTTTTGTTTTGTGTTTTGGGAGCATATGCCTTGCTCTGAAGTGTCTTGTGCAATTTGTTTTGTATTCAGAACTTGCCTTACTTCAAAACTCAGTCTTTTGAATGCGAGGATGCATTTGATTGATGCTTGTGTTGAGGCAGTAATACTATCACTCTTCTGGTCTGTTGTTAAATTGAAAAAATTAATGAAGTTGCTAATTTGAACTGAATAAGGTTCAAAACATTCAAGTAGCTATTTTTGTCTTTCTGACTTCAAATGATCTTGTTCTGAAGCCAAAGGCAGGAGGAGGTATTGTTTACCTGGAGAATTACTGCTCTTGATGCTAATGGTCCTTTATTTTTGCTGCTGCTTAATTTTAATGGATGGATTCTTACAGCAGAAGAAAGGCAAACATGGTCTGGGGACTGAGGAAACGGCTAAAAACTTAGGCTGTGCTATGGATCTCATGAGCTCGGGCAGATTGCTTGATCTTTATGCCCCTTTGTTTTGTTTTTTTAACTAAAGATTAATTTTCCTTGTGTTGCCTGCTTTCTGAAGTGGTGTTTTAGATGAAATTCTCTCTACTTCTTCACCTGTAAATATGAGAGCTGTGCTACACATCAGTGCTGTTGTGCAAACCTTAGACCTTTGCACCTACTTTTGCCTCAAAAAGCCTCTTAGACTCAATCATCAACAGTCTTACTAGCTAAGCAGGCATTGCCATGGCTCAGCTGAGCCCACTGTTGGTTTTTTTTTCCATTCCCTGAAAGGCAGGATTTATTTTTCTGCTATAGCCTCCTTCTCTCTGATTTAGCCTTAACCTGTTATGGAAAAGCCTGAGGATGTGTTTTGAAGGCTATTACTGGAGGCATTCTCCTGTGTAGAAGGAGAGATTGAAGAACAGAAAAGGAGCCAATTGTCTGCAACTCAGTATTTTAGAATAGTTTAAAATAATAACACTCCAAACTCCCATCCTAGGTCCCATTTTGCTTGGAGGAGCCTTTGTTGCATAGATATGGAGGAAAGTTATGCCTGAAGTAATTTTTGAAGACTGTCTACTGGCTAAAAGGGAGAAATTCTGTGCTTGGAGCAAAATTTCTCAGACAGGCTGTACTGAAGCAATTTTTGGGTTATATCAGAAGTAATCAGCATTCCCAGTGGACACTAAGGTGACACATAAAAACCCATCAACAGCAAAAGTCCCAAAATATGTCTGAGACAAACCTGCCTGTTGAGCACGATCTGTGATACGGGCACAGTTATCAGCAGAATGCCATTTTGTGTGGATCAGAATTCTACTGGCTCTTACATTCTGCTGCTCAAGCCATGTTGTGGACCTGGTTTAGCTCCTGGTATGGTTGTGACATCTTTTCCCCTTTTTTTTTTTTAATGTTTTCTTTTGTTTTCAGAAGTTTGCAGTTGCAAAGCTCTTTCCTTGTTTATTTGCCTCATCTGCTGTAAGAGCTGAGTTTGATAACTGAGCTTTTCTGCTTTGTGCTGGCCCATTGTTTCTGCAGGTGTACACTCTTCTTCTCTTGCTATAATGAATCAGGTGAAGAATGACTCAAACGCTATTTTATTTTAGTTTCCAAATGTGTCTGTCATGCTTGTTTGGGTGTTTCATTTGGGAAGCACCTTAGAGATTATTTCATCGATTTTCTAGGAGACATTCTCTGAAAACATCTTCCCTATTGTCTCTGGCATATGATGTCATATTCCAGACCAGGGGAGAGAATTCCTGTGACCCAAATGAATTCTGTCTGTATCTCCCCAGAGAGTTGACTTTGTCCTAAAATATACTCTAGCATTATCCTTGCTGTGTGTTTCCTTCTGACTTCTGATCCACCGTGTTTCCTTGCGGTGCAAAGGCTGACGTCTTAACATTTGGAATTGCATCTGGGAATCTCCTGCCTGAAAGTTCTTATTCCTCCTTAAGGTTACAGCTCTGACTTCCACATATATTCCATTGGCATTTAATCTTGTTAACAGCAACCATAATGTTTGAGCTGACATTCATCAGAATGATGTTTATTTTGGCATATCCTCTGATCAAAGTCTGTCTGCCTCTCTATACCAAGGTTCTCTATGAAGTCTCGGTTGGGTTTTTGTTTTTCTTTCTCTTTTTATATTCCTCTTTATTTCTCCATAAGCTTATTAACTTATGCTTTTCCATTACTTCAGTCTTCACGTGTCCATCTTCTCTTCAGTAGTCCTACTTTAATTTTAGAAACCATTGACCTTGGGTGAAAGAAGTATTGTTACTCTTAAAATTGCCATTGATGTTAGCTGAGTTACAGTAGTGCCTATAGACTTCAGTGAACTCTGCACTCCTTCAAAAGCACAGGCTTGCCAGCAGAATCTTTGATCCTTTTGGGTTTTAGTAAAGCCACCAGCTGTGAGTGAGTTGTACTTTGTTGTTCTGTCAGTTAAGCAGGTGGAAGGTGTCTTCGTGCTTCTTCTGAAAGGTGTCAGCTTTTGTTTTCATGTATGGAGTGTAGTAATTGAAGTCATTTGCCTGTGTGAAATGGTTATTGTTGCATCTGTTGCAAATGCCAGTTGACATGAGAAGAATTTGGAAATGTGTTTCTTTGAACAGCACTTTTTTTTTTGAGTCTAGTATTTCCAGGTCACTTGAGTAATGTACTAAAGGTGTTGGAGGGGACGTGTAGGATGTGGGATTACTGACTGTCCTTATGATACTCCTGGTTTGAAGCTGTGCTGTGTCAGGGTAACTTTTTGATCAAGATTTTGGCCATTTTTGAGTTAAATGTCTTGGAACTTTTGAACAAAGCTTTCAGAATTTCTGTCCTGTTGCTGAACTTGTGTTTTCCTTTTCTCAGCTGACTTGAAAAAAGACTTGAGTGAATATGTTAAAACTCAGCTTCCCAAAACCACAAAATTGGTAAGAAATGAGAAGAGGGAAGGCTTGATCAGAGGAAGGATGATTGGAGCCTCTCATGCCACAGGTACCCTTGCTTATTTCTCTTTTCCTTGCATACTTTGACAATAAGTTGATTGGGTGACTCTCTTTTTGTAGTGAAGCTTTTCAGATGTTGAGTGTTTGACCTGTGGTTACTTTGGCCCCCTGTAGAGGCTCTGCATGTCATGCCATGCTCTAAGCTACACAACTTAGCATTATTCCAAATCTTTCTTCCCCTGCACTGTCTCAAATGATAACTGCAAATTTGGATCCAAATTTGAGTGGTTTTTAAACCTTGAGACACTTTCAGTGTCTCAGCTGTTGGTTCTTTTCTTTTTTTTCCTGGAGACATTTACTTTCAATAAAATGAGGTACTTTTTTAGAGTGGGTAAGTGAAATTGTGAAACAAAATCAGTATTGTGCTCTAAAAAAATACCTCATTTTATTGAAAGTTACTAACACAAATTATCATCATCCCAAACCTTCCCATGCAGTATCTTAAACAATGACTGCAGTGTTAGTGAGACAATGTGGACTTTTCCCTATTCTTGCCCTGAGAGAAGGTTGTCACAGGAGCGTGTGGTCAAGATACCGTAGTTACAGAATATTTTTTTGCATGTTTTATGTGCAAACTGTTGCTCTAAAATGAAATCTGCTCCCTTTTAAGGTACACTAATCTGATTTCTAGTTCTCAAATCTAATAGCAATTTTTCTTGTATAAGCTCTTCTGTTGAGGTGAGTGTTAACTGGGAAAACCAATACTTGGTGCTTTATAAACAGCCTTTACCAGAATGTGCTTTCAGTTAAATTCTTTGGCATCTGAGAAAGTGTGTGCTACTTTCTTAAATAATTTTGAGTGGCAGATAAGTCTCTTAATTGGTGTTTACTCATTAGCATTGTAATGGTATGATCCAGAGAGAAGATTGTGCTTGCATTTCCCAAGCTGTGCTAAAATTCGTTTCAGTCAGTGAAGTTTTAAGTAATTTTATTGCTCTTTTGAACTGCTGGATTTCCATCCCCATGCCCAGTCAAATACTGTCTGTGGGGTGACTTGTTACATTTGCATGTTCCAAAGTTGTTTTCTTCAGAGCTGTTTCCCATCTCTTCCACATTATTCAAGTGTTACATAAATTTTGTGTTGTGTCATAAAGATGCTGGTGCCTTTTTAGACCAACTGAGCATGAGGGTGTGTCATAGATCAAACTGTTCCTGCTGACTGTGGCAGGTGATCTCCGTGTAAATTGACAAGCATTGCTTTGCTGAATGCACGTGTTTGCAGTTAATTGCACGTTTGTGTTCCATGGCACCATGGATCTTTGTTTTGTGTGCTCCGCAGGGAAAGTGCTGGTGTTCCTGGACAGTCACTGCGAGGTGAACGAGATGTGGTTGCAGCCTCTGCTGACTCCCATCAGAGAGGATCGCAGGACTGTGGTGTGCCCTGTGATCGACATCATCAGTGCTGACACCCTCACCTACAGCTCCTCCCCCGTTGTGAGGGGGGGCTTTAACTGGGGCCTGCACTTCAAATGGGATCTCGTTCCTTTGTCAGAACTGGAAGGACCCGAGGGAGCCACTGCTCCAATCAAGTAAGGTTCCACCTCTGTGGTGAGAGGCTCTGTGTAGCACAGGAATGATCAGAAGCACTTTCGAAGCAGTAGGGAGTGTTCTCTGGCTGTGCAGGTTTAGGAGCAGATGCCTAAGCTGCCAAATATCTGACTTGTTTATTTCACTTAGAAATAAGTAGTAGTAACAAAAATGATTTCACTTTAATTTCTTGAATTTAATCATAAATTAGATAGATCTGTTTTACTAGGTCATGCTTCTAGAAAATGCTTATACAATAGCAGCTTTTGCTGAATACAGAATTCTGAGGGAGCTTATGATAGTCTGTATTAAATCTGTCCAATAATTTCACTTTTGAGCTATGCATTGATGTTTGTTTCCAGTCTGTTGATGTGCTTGGCTTAATGATAATTTGGATGCTGCCTTTATGGTAGGAGTAGCCTGCATATCCCAGTAATATGAGCTATATAATTTCTGTGATGAAATGCTAAAGAATTGCTAGATTGGGAAAATCTGTGTTTGTGGTAATAGCAATTTGTTTTTGCGGTCTTCTGAGAGTTGTTTTAAAACAAAAGTCTCAGTAAAGCTCAACACTGGCACTTGAAAGTTGCCTCCCTTATCTTTTAACCACTGATGGCTGTGTGACCTGTACAGAACTGGCAATACCTGGCTCTAGTGGATGTGTAGCTGATGTAAGATGGTGTCAGCAGGCACTGGTTTTTTAGGAGCAGACATATATGGTTCAGACACAAGAACAGAACTGTTCCAAGTGAATCCCTGCATGAAAAGAACCAGAGCTGCTACAGCAAAGGCAAGCAGCTCATTGTGCTTTTCCTAGTTGCAGGTATCAATCTCAGTACAGAATTCAGGTTTGTCAGGTGGAGGAACTTCACCATTTTTACAAACTGACTCCTTGTGGATAAGATTTGCCAAGTGAATGAGAAATTGGGTGTGTTTTCATCTCTCTCTCATTCTCTTTTCTTGGACTGTAAATGAAGAGCATTTCAGGCTGCCACAAACAGTTCCAGCACAAGGTTCTCTGCTGTCATCTGACTGCTCTGCAGTTGGCCTTCCCATGTCTCCCCATCCCAACAATTCATCTGAGAAGCTGGGAAACTTATTAAGTTATTTAACAGTTTGACTGGCTTGTTTGGAGAGTGTCACTGTGGCAGTTTCTGAACCTGGAAGGAAAGGACAGACTGAAAAAATCTGAATGGGGAATCAGCATTGAGTGTTAAAATCCTTGTTCTGTTAAGAGCTATTCTCACATTTAATTTGGTCAGTGGCTGAAGGTTAGCTGTTGCTGTGTTCAACACTGTTGTGGCATTCTTTCAACTCACTTTTGTGAAAAAGTCCTATGCTAAAAAGACAGAGAACTTTGTAGTTAAAGCAAGTGTAATAATCTGAAAAGATTACCTTTTCTGAATATTAAAGTGATTTTTCCTACCTAAATGTCTCTGCCTCCTTTGAAAAAGGAGCTAGGTTGCTATTTAACCTTTGAAAATGGCTTTCCATCCAACAGAAAGTATTGCACTTTAGAGACCTTCACAATGAAATATTTTGGTGTCAGAGTGGAAAAACTGAGAGCAACCTTTCAACCCAGGTTTTAAGGTGATGGAAACTGTAGTAGAAATTTGTGTGAGAACAAGCATGAAATCTTGACCTAGGCTTGGTTTCATCACAGGGTTTTATTTGGAAGGATGGGAAAAAACTTTTTGCTAGCCCATTGGATGTTCCAAGTCTCATGTCATGTTTTTATGTAGTGTTTTTACTCTTTTATACTCTTGTAGGTCATTCACATATTCCAATGTTGTGATACAGTAGCAGTTCAGTCTAGAGACTGAACAGTGTGGATCATCTGCAGATTTTTATAAAATAGAACACATTCTTGTAACACACAAGCAAGGTGAAAAACTGGGAAATGCCAGAAGGCCCATCTGTATAAATACACAAACTGTAAATAACTTGCCAGTAAACTGATAATTGAGTCAGTGATGAAATAAAGCTGCCTCTGGCATTATCGTTCCTCTTTCTCTGTCCTATACCTTTTCCTCAAGTTTACCAGGTAAAGTATGATTTATTGGTACTGGAACAATGGAAGATCACAAATATCACTTACAGATCTGCTTTTGAAAATGTTTTGAGACTAGAACTGATGTCTAGTGACTGAAGGATTTAAATTGTGTTATGTAGGTTTAGAAATTTGGACTTTGGGACTAGCAGATTCAGCAAAAATTACTGTTGTGGGGTTTTTTCCTCTCTCTAAAACCAAATGAACTTCTTTCCATGAACCTTTTTAGGTCCCCTACCATGGCTGGAGGACTGTTTGCCATGGATCGTGAGTACTTCAATGAGCTTGGGCAGTACGACAGTGGCATGGACATCTGGGGAGGAGAAAACCTGGAAATATCTTTTCGGGTAATCAGAGAATTTTCAGCTCTGTAGTTAAATATTTGTGGTTTTTTCTTGGTTTGGTGGTGGAGCATTTCATAATAGCTGTAAAGAAGCATAGGAAAGGAATAATCATGCAAGTTTTTGAAATTAGTTTATGAGATTAGAGATGTGTGGCTCACAGCAATATTGCTAATATATAAGCTTAGTATGTTTCCTTAGACACCTATGGAGCTTTTCAGACACTTCAGCCTCCTTTCTGAGGACTTGGAAATGTAAAGTTTTCTGGAACTAAATTGAGAGGAGTAGAGGAGTCAGCTTGGTTGGAAAAATAATGAGAAAATCATAATAAGATTTGAAAATGGTTCTGTATTGGGAATCCTGTATTTTCTCATATTCCCTGTCACTCCACTGAAGGAAAAACAACTTTTTGTGCTTAATGTCATGCTTATCTCTTTACATTTGTAAAGTGGATTCATCAATAGTTTTGACAAGAGTCTGCCTGCAAATGATATGCTATCATGACAGATATGAAAAGGGGATTAAAAAGTGAAGTTAGTGTAAAAAAACCAAACAAACGTAAAACCAGACACACAACCCCCAAAACTTTAGAGAAATCTATCAATTAGAGAAATCAAGATTAGAGTTCAAAAATAAGAACTGGAATTTCATACATTCGAGTGACTTTAAAGGAGTGTGTACTGAATAAAAATCTTTCAATTTTCAGTATAAATGTAATTATTAGATATCTGAGTAGAAGTGTGTGGAGTGTGAGGAGATCATTGTTGTTACCTTGGAATACAAAGTTTCAATAAAAAGGGCTTTGAAAAATTGGAGTATATTCAGAGAACTTAGAGTTTCTGGAAGTCCTTATCTTCCTGGGGGAGGGTTGGAAAGAAGTTGAGTCTTTATCTTGTCTAGAAGAAGTTTTAAAAGTGACTTGATTATAAACTGCTAATGTGAGAAGATTTTCTGGGACTGGAGAACACAGCAGTCCAACAGAGGGCTAATGTTGGTAATTTGCTGGAAGATAAAGTTGAAAAAGAAATTTTAAAAAAAGAAATGGAAGTAGAGTGTAAATGAAATGTAGATCTGTGGTGTCACAGATAAAGACTCCTAAATGTAGCATCTGAACGGGAACAGTGTTTCTGAGTTCCCATATTTAACAGAAACAAACAGCTCTGTCCATTAAGTTTTCATACTTAGTTGAAAAGCTCTCCAGGCTCCCTGGATAACAAAAGACTGATCTTCCTTATCTGTCACAGAATTGTGGACAATTTCCATACAGGTAAATCAGTTTAGGGAACTTAATCTGCAGGATGAGTCCTAGCCCATATATTCCAGTCTTTTCTGATAGGTTGTTAGAGCATAACATCTTAGAAAATTTTCTGTTTGTCTCTTGAAAGCCATGATGTGTTTTGTGGAAAGCGCAGTCATGTGAGAAAAATAGTCTTTTGTAACATGGAGATCTAAAAATTTAATTTGTCAGAAAACATGCCATGTAGGCCAACATTGCTGATACCTCAATCCTGCATAATGTATAACTCTACCAAAGTATCCCTTGAAGAAGGGGATGAGGTAGTGAGCAATCTGAACAATGAGGCGTGCTCTGCTTTTGTATGGACAGATCTGGATGTGTGGTGGCAGACTCCTGATCATCCCCTGCTCCAGGGTGGGACACATTTTCCGTAAGAGGCGTCCCTACGGCTCGCCTGGGGGACAGGACACTATGGCTCATAACTCACTGAGGCTGGCACATGTGTGGATGGATGAATACAAGGTAAGAGACAATTCTAGGTCATGAAATAAGGTTGTTAAATGGTTATTAACTGGCTTGTTTGTCAAAGGACTGTGTCACAGTGGGATCTGTTACACCTCTGATGGGGTTTTCCTTCTGTAGTCTGAACTCATAATGTTAGTTTTGATAGGAATTCCTAAATTCTGTAGAATTGTCATTTGACTTTTGAGTGCTCAAGTCTCCTCCTTGTTACTTTACTGCCTGCAGGAGATTGAGTTTTATGCCTTTTTAGTGAAGTAAAAGATGATGGATGAGCTTTTGTAAGCTCTGTATTGCCTTGTGTCCAAATCAGTATTACGTGGCAGCCATGTACTGTGCCTTCAGGTAATTTCCATGTTGGTGAGACAGGGATTGTTTTTTGCTGCTTGTTTGCTTTCTGTTTTAATTAGCAATCTGCTTCTTAGTCTGTCTTGCCCTGGAAGAGCAATCTGGATTCAAGGACAAGTGTATTCCTTCCTTGTCTTCAGGTCTTGATAGTGATACTTTTGAGCATACATCAGGTGTTTGTGAATCCCTCATCTCTGAGACACTTAATGACATTTTGCCCTCTGAGACTATAGGATTTGCTGTGTGCTCAGCTCCTGTGGTCCCTACAATTTCTATACAAGATATATTTTATTAATTTTATGTTCTTTAGAGGTTTATGTTTCAAACCCCATCCTTTACCTTGATGTTCAATTCAAGGAATCCATTAGAGGCCATTAATTTTTATCTCCATTCTCCATCTCTGTAATGCTTTGGCAGATCTGATCTATCACTTTTCCCTTTACTGGTGTCTGGGCATAGTTGTTTTTTGATTAATGATGGCTTTCTCTGAAGCTTGGACTTGATTCTTTGTTATAATTTCCAGCTGATACTGCTTTATCCAGCAAGCACTTGAACTGCTGATCTAGCAGTCTCTTACCACAGATTTGTGTCTAGAACTTCTCCAGCTGTTTCTAGTCTGATTCTCTGATAGCTGCCTGAGAATGTATGGAAGACAAGCTTGGAAATATTTTTGTTTTTATAAGAATAATGCAAATATTTAGGGCCAGTAAAATTTACCAAAGCAGTCTAATGATGCACAGTGCAAAGATAAGACTTAAAGGAGTAAATATCAGTATTTAATAAATGAAATGGCATAAGGGAAATGATTCAGCAAAATTTTCATAACTGTCAAAAGCAAAATGCAAAAGTATAAGTTCGTGTGTACAATGGTAATAAATAACACATAAAAGGTAGGATACCAACATTTGAACTTCAGCCAGGAAAGAAGCAGTTGGAATAGCAGAGCTACTTTTTGAAGCAGACCAGTTTCTGATTGTGATGTCCAGTCTGTCTCCAGACTTCCTCAGAGCTGGCCAACAGTCCAATGTACACCGAGTGCACACTTAAAATAAATAGCAGTGATACACTGAGCACATCCAAATGCTCAAAGATCTTGATGAGGAGAGATGTGTAACTTGTCCAGAGGTGATGCTGTCTGTCATCTGAGTTTCAGATAGTGGGAGGTAATTGAAAACTGTCAGAACCGCATCATGGTGGGCGAATTCCAGATGTCTCCTAGAGATTAAGCCAACAAAATACCATAGCTCAGTGCTCTGAAAACTAAATTCTAAATGATTCCTAGTAAACAAGTTAATGTGCAAATATAATGCCTTTTCTGTGAGCTCTGTAAATCTATCTGGAATTAAATGCTAAAAGGGGATTTTTTTTTTCTAGTTTTAGCAATAGTATTTGTGCCATGCTGTACATTCATTCTGTTTGTCCCCATTGTCTCTGCATTGGAGTCAAACAGCACATGAGATTGGGTTGGAATCTTAATCTCTCTTTGCCTAGCCTGTAAGATTCTGAGTATTATCATAAAATAGAATGGGAAAAAATAACATTGTGTGAGCCTTTTTGGAGATGATGCAGATGAATGGAAAGAACTGGGCTTCCCAGAAAGTCCAGGTGATGGTTCTGATTATTCACATGAATGAGATGTGGTCCTACTGAACTTCATGATATCAGTCCCATTTATAGGTCTATTCTGGAATGGTTTTACCCCGATCATTTGTGAAGTTGGAAGGCTGGAAACTGTGCAAGACAAAACACACTGGAATCCCACAGAAACAATCTATTGAACAATCAAAATAATTTCAAGAAACCTTTGTCAGATGAGGTTGCTGATGATACATGGATCTGTTTTTTACTTACTGATTTTAGGATGCCTGTATTGCCAATGGCAGTAATGTCAGGGGCTGATTTGTTTCTTCCTCAAGTTGGCATCTAAAAAAGATCAGCAAATTTGTACCCAAGAAGTATCTTCATCAAAAAACCCCCTCACTTAGAAAGATTAGCTCAGAGTTAGGCAAGATTAAATCTCACTTCCTGTGGCAATCCAAGCATTGCAGTTTCCTACTGCCAGTTTCAAACTTACTGGTTGAAAACACAAGCAAAATGAAATGAAATGTTGGGAGTTCTGGAAACAACAAAAAATTGGGCATCAGTAACCTGAAATTCTTCTCCCTTTTCCCCCAACCTGTTTCTCTTAAATACAGGAGCAGTATTTTGCTTTGAGACCTGAGCTGAGGATGAGGAGCTATGGAAATATCACCGACCGTATAGAACTGAGGAAGAGACTGAACTGCAAGTCATTTAAGTGGTATTTAGATAACATCTATCCTGAGATGCAAATATCTGGGCCCAATGCCAAAGCTCCACAGCCAGTTTTTATTAATAGAGCACAGAAACGACCAAAAATAATCCAGCGTGGAAGGGTAAGAGAAACTGAAATATATAGAATTCTGGTGTGTTAATTATTATGAGACTTTTTTCTTAAAGATTTGCTCAAATACAACAGAACTAGTCTGTTTCCATGAGTTTTGCAACAAGCTGTCTTGAAAATAACAGGATTTTTGTCAAATAAGTTTCAATCTGATCTATATTTCAGGTCATCCTCAGACTAGATACTGCTCAATGAGGTTTCTTACCTCAAAGATCTGAGTTGGGAATTTTTGCTGTCTTTAGAATGTGCTTTCATGGCTGTTGGTTCTGAAGATGGATTTGGATAGAGAGAAATTTGGCCTCAAATATTCATGCTCTGTTGGCTTATGATAAGAGTACGGTGTAATTAGTTTCCAAACTCATTGCTTTTGCTGGGTAATTTTCTGCAAAGGTGAACATTTGCATCTGAGGCTGATGATGGCTTTTCTAGTCTCGACTGTTACATAATGAACAAAAGATGAGTTTTTCTCCTCTTTTTTTCTTCGAAGTAGAAGTGAAGAGAGAGCTTTTAATGTGCATTCATGAAGGAAATTGTGATTAAATTCATGCCTTAGCTCTGACACCTTTGCTTATGGCTTTGTGTGCAGGCAAAGCCACCAGACAGTTGCATCTGCTCTTTCCAGTGTCAAATTCACTTGATGAGTGCTTTTTATGCTTCCCAAAAATAATGGATCGTTTCAAACCCAAGACAGCTCTCTCACTGTCTTCTCTGTGAAAGAGAATACTCTGGAATAAACTGCTCCATGTGCACACAGATGATGGTTAGCAGGTTCCCTTTTAGCTCAATAGTTGGAAGCATTTAGTAGTGATGTCCCCACGGGGGGCACAGGCTGCAGTAGCTGCTGACAGTTGCTGGTTCTGCAAGAAGTGAGTCAGGAGGACCTGTGTTCATGCAGGACCTATTGACACCATTCGATTTTTTTGCTTGGAAGCAGCTGTCTGGGAATCCATCATTTGTACAGTATTTTTATAGCAGTATCCCAGCCAAGCTGTGAAGTTAGTTATGTGGTATCAGTATGAATAAAACTGATACAATGAGCTGATTCCCCTAGTTGTTGGATGCTGTTACTCCCCTAGTCAGACCTTTATTTCTCTTTTTAAAAAAAAATAATAGCTTTCTGCTTTCATTCAGGCAGAAAGTTAACTGAGGAATTGTTGATGTTGGAGAGAGCTACTTGAGGGATCTGAATATCTCAGCAACACTTAAGGGTAAATCTTCCCAGCAGTTATTTACCATGGTTTAATTTTGAGAGAAACTTAGTGCACCCCTTAAGAAATGGGGAGAAGAAGCAGAAAAATGCAGTTCCTTGGCTTGGTTCTCTGGGGTTCAAGAATTGTACCCAGCACTGTATGAGAGAGTCAGCTTTGGCTCTGATGATTGTATAAACTATTTCCAGATGCCTGGAAGGAACAGAACGATCAGCCAATGTCACCAGTGTGTGCCAGACTCTTTAGGATTTGGGAGGAATCGCTCCAAATCTCAATTTATTCTCAAAAACTAATTGGGCCACAGATAAGTGGTGATTTGACAGCTGGGAAGAAATGTAATGATCACAAATGGTGGCAGTTGTTACCAGTGTTATCAAATGCTGGCCATCATGGCCAATAAAAACAAGGACAAAAATCATACAAAACTCATGTACTCTATGCTTTAAAAGCCTTCTGTTGAGTGAGGAATGATGAAACTGAGATCTGTCATGTGAGGAAATATTAGTTAGAATGTTTTGTGTAATTTGTTTTAGTTGTGTGTAGGGAACAGGAGAAAGAAACATGGTGCACTCGGGGCGATTGTTGATGTGCCTTGGGACAGCTATTTCCAGAAATGGTGTTTAGTGAAAAATGTAATTTGGTATTTACACTAATTGTTGCTATCATGTGACTGAGCAGTTTGTTCCTTTTATTACTGGAAGTGTATTTTGGTTTCTAAAAATTTGTAGAGTCAGTAGAAATGCCAAGACAGCTATGGATGTCTTCATAATAAAATTCAGCTGGCTAGTTAATCAGCCTGGCCTGGAGTTCAGAACAGTAAATTCTTTTTTCCTCTACATCCAGCTCCAGATTGGAAATAAGTATTTTTAATGTGGGTGTCAGATCTGAGGCCCTGCCATCTCTCAGCTTGTGGTGTGCAGACAGTATTTGCTGTCTGAAGAGCCTGATCCCCACCACATTAGGGGAAGAAAAATATTCAGGCTGAAAAGAAGTCTTCTGCTGGCCAGCATTTAGTTCAGGGCATGTGTGTAATTTAAAGCCAGAATTAGAGATCTTTTGTTTCCCTGAGTGCCTCTGTGGGGATACATCAAGATCTTAATGATTTTTTGGTTCTTGAAATAGAACAACCTAAACTTGGTACAGCAGAAAATGTCTTGGATGTCTCTTAGGGTGGGCATCGTTGCCAACTTGCTGAGAGCCTCCTTGTTTGCTTTGATGGTGGATGCTTACAGTTCTGCATCACAGGACAGGATTCTGACCTGAATTCAGTCTTCTGATACACCATGCCCCTAAATCAGACTAGGTAGGGCATTTGAGCAAAAATAGCATTTGTGTGTTTGTAAAATGTTGTTTTCTTCCCTGATCCATCAATAAAAAAAGCCACTGTTATCAGTTCTGGTATTAGTTATGTAAATGCTCTTGAAAATCAATTTGCAAACAACATAAATCTCTGAAGTTGTTTTTATTTCAGTAGCTCCTTCTCTTTTCTCATGGAGGTGGTCCTGTTCAATGAAGAGAGGCTGTAGGAGAAGTCTCTGTTTAAGCCTATGTTTAAGCTAAACTATAGTAAAATGCAGTTTTATACAGTACAGTCAATACTCCTGAGCAGAATTTGTGGGGCCTCAGACTTCCGTGGAGAGTAAAGAGGGCAAAGAACCTTGACAGAGTATGACCAGTGTGTGCAGAGCCAGGATATGTGTACTGCACTTGTACCAGAGAGAGAAATCTTGATGTAATTAGAAAGCAAATTGGAACTGTTTAATGCCATTTTTTCTCCAAATTATCTGAAAAATAGAATGGTATTTTAAAAGGGAAGATGTTTTTATTACTAGAAGTGTTGGCTGAGTTGTTTTGAGCACCCTAGGGATCTAGGGCTTTGAGCACACTTTGAGATCTGGGGCTGTTGTTTACTCTGACTATCAAACTGTTTTCCTTTCACAGCTGTATCACCTCCAAACCAACAAATGCCTGGTTGCCCAGGGCCACCCAAGTCAGAAAGGAGGCCTGGTGGTGGTTCGGGACTGCGACTACAACGATCAGAACCAGGTATGAGATTCCCAGCTGTATTAAATAGTGATCCATGTCTTTAAAATATGGTTTCCTGCTGTCAAAGTGCCCTGGTGTGACATCTCATCAGCAGACAGGCTGCTAACAGAGGGTCATTCAAACCACGGGGCTGGCCAAGGACACTGGAGCTCCTGCTAATGCTGAGTGTTGGATATTTTAATCCCCTGTCTTTATGACATGAATCTCTGTGTTTGGCTGAAGGCTGCCCTAAAGTGGCTCCTGACGGGTTCATAATCCATTGATTGGCACTTCAGAATTTGTAGCAGCTCTTTCAGTCAGGTCCTCATACTGGAATTTAAAGCAGCCTTTTCCTGCCCCGCTGGTGTTTGTGTACTGTACAGTCAGTCCTCTGCTGCTGGAATGGCTTTATTCTGGGGTAAATGAGTGATTTGTTGTTGAATAGAGGGAATTCAGAAGATTCTTTGGCTACAGGTGAATTGCTGATGTGGGGAATAATTAGGGATGGGTGTGAAAACCTAATGAGAATTTTTGTATTACTACATGAAGCCTTTGCTGTTTCACTTCTTTCGGGTGACAGAAATGCAGGACTTGGATAAAAAGTCTCCAGGGTAGAGGGATCTTCAGCTAATGCCATAAAGGCTTACCTAGCTAAGCACGACACTGAGAACATTATGATTTAGGAGCCCGTGGGATCCAATTCTAAAAGCTGGGTTGGATCTAAAGAGAAAAGTGATCAAAGGCGCAGAGTAAATGGAGCATGGGATGTAAAGCAGCAGAGCTTTAGTAAAGGAGGGTTGTGCTGGACTAACTTGATGCTCTATGACATGGGCAACAGTTTTCAGGGAATGGAAACTGCAGCAGTGGAAGCAGAGTGATTTGTGATCGTCCCAACAAAATGCTGTGTGCTTTGTCACCTAATGGGACTTTCTGCCTCCTACTTGTGGCCTCACCAGCTGAGTGTGACAGAGGAAGACAGAGGAATTGTGAGGGGTGTTTGCTGTTCTCTGGGTGTGTGGCTGGCTCTTGACATGTGGCCTCCAGGTCCAGCTGTCAGACAGGAGCAAGGAATGCTCCTTGTGCTTTACCTCTGGAGCACTGAGAAATCATCACTGTGACCAAATTGCGAGTCCCTGTGTGAAAGGTGGATTAATTAAAGCTGGAGTGGGAATGAATTCCTATTTGATCTATTCCATTAGCTGCAAGACAGTCAGCAAGTCTTGTAAATATGAAGGCACTCTTAAGTGTAATAGTAACTATGGGCATCACCATCACCAAGTGATTGTACATTTGCAGTGCCAAAGCTACAGTGCTGCTTTCTGAACCATTCTGTCTTTGGCTGAGAAAGCAAAAATTACTGCCTGGGCATGATGTCCACACAGTTATGCTTCCCTTCTCCTTGCTGCAATATTTCTCATAATGAAGTGCCACATGCCTGAAGGAGAAAGTCTGTTAGTTTTCCATATCAAAACCTTTTTCTGACTTTTTTTTATCCAGGAGACCAAACTTCAGTTAGCCCTTTGGTGCTGAGAAAGACAAATCCGTGCTCTGATTGTTGGTCTTTGGCTTCTTTTCTCGTGAATCTAGTTTACTAGTGGTAAATTTAGCAATTAGTTCTCATAAAAAAACTGGCTGTGCTATCTTCTTTCACAATGATTTTGTTCTCTGACCAAGTATGTCAACCAACACTATGTTTTTCTGCTATTAGGCTTATTTTCTTCTCCTAATAAATCCCAAGAGTGCATTCAGCCAACTTGCTGTCATAAGCTCTTGAACAACCTTACTGTAGATATGTGAGAACAATGTAGAGAAAGATGACACTCATTTAGCATCTTCTGCTTATAAAAATAGCAAGAAACATCCTGACTATTGGAAGCTTTTAACTGTTGTTTCACTCAACTCATTGGCATTTTCAGCTGGTTTTCCTCTAGAATTATCTGTCTTATGCCTTTGTCCTAGGAAAAAAGCCTGTGTTTGGTCTGGTGAATGCATGTGAGAGCTGACCAGCCTCTCCAAAGTCATGGGACTGGCCTTAAAAGCAATTCTGTTTTGCCTTTAGTTTATGCTTGCTTTGTTGTCTCTAGCCTTCATGGCTGCTAAGGATTTTCAAATTCTCACTTAACTTGGGTTTAAAAGAAATACCAGTATTAGGTAGCTTTCAATTGTACCAACATTATTGGTGATCCTTTTCATCAGAGTTGACTTAGATGGTCATCGTTAAATAGAGTTGAAAATCAGTCAAGTGCATCAAACTCTCCTATTTTCTCAGGCTTGACATGACTGACATTCAGTTCATATTTTTGCTATAGTAAGAAAATAATAAGGGAAGTGGATCTCATATCTAGAAAATATATTAAAGATTGTCTTTGAGTTATAATGAAAACTAGGATGCTCCATTAACTGTAACAGAAATAGTCTGGGATAATTCTGGGGACTGGACAGAAATTTAGGAATAAGTAATGAAAATCTTGTTGGAAATAGCACAAGTGGAAGAGGTGATGGGGTCTTATAGAACAGAGGTTTGAAGTGACAGAAGAGGCATCTGTCCTCTGGACCTTGATAAAATGTACTCAAGCTCAGGACTTGAGAAAAGGTCTGTTAACGCTCCTGTAGCACTTAATGAATGTAAGAATATGTCCTTCACAAGCTGTTCAAGACTCAGCTTTTGCTCCCATGTGCAATTCTTCTGTAAGATCTCTCTCCCTAAATCTCTAGATCATGGTTATTAGTTTGCTTTTCTGACACAGCACATATTGGAGTGCATGTAAAGAGGTGCAAATTCCGTCTTGCTGCTTTTCCACGAACTATTGAAGGAACAATTCTTTGGTCCCTCTAATGGTTGTTGTGAATTATCAGTGGCACACTGAACTGTGGAGCAGAAGGCACATATCTGCTTGGAATGACCCTCAGGAGGATGTTGGATTTTCAGAGTAGCAATGGCTTCAAGCAATGATTACAGACCACCAAATTTGGCTATTTGTGGTGATTGTCACAGGCTGTTTGGTGCTGTGAAATCTTTGCTATCCATAATAACAGGAGCTGAAGCATCTGCAAAGGGATATGATGGTGCAAATTGCTGGGCACATCTCTTCCTCAGGGCTGAGGCAGCTCTTTTGTGCTCTTAAGCTGAATTTTTATCTTTTACAAACTGTTTGACGGAATAATGTAGCAGTGCCAAGCTAAGCAACAGATTGTAACTGTGGGAAGTACTGGAATACTCCATGGGTCATGGCAGGGATTTTCTTTCAAACAAAGCGCTGTTTCTGCAGTAGTTACTGTCTTGTATTTACTGAAAATTTTCAGTGTCTTTCTCTAGTGCTAATGCAATTTGCAGATCAGATAAAAATGTGTATCCACAAAGCTTTGCCAGTTGGCCAGCCATGCCTTTTGCTGCACTCCACTGATCTCTGAAAGCCAAAGGGTAGGCGGATGCTTCCTGGCTTATTTCATATCATTTTGAAATTCAGGAGAAGGCGGTGGGATTTCTCTTGAGTTACATGGAGGAAGTAAAGTCCTGAAGGTACTGAAGTCCTAGGAAGCCCAGTCTTAAATCTGTAAATAGTTGAAACTATATTTTGAGGGGTCTGAATTAAACATCCAGTTCTTCCTAAGCTGCACCTGTGTAAAAGTAGCTTAGACTAACAGAGCTCACACTTTGGACCTCCTCCCACTTATTTTGTCCACAAGATCTACTGTAGCACATGCTGTGCACCTGCCTGAAGAGGTCCATGCACCTTTCATTTTATCCTGTTGCCTGTATTGAGAGATAGGGGGGAAAAAAGAGCTGCTTGAAAGAGGCCAGTCCTACAGCATTCACCAAATTAAGTATTTTATTTAACCACAAACATGATCAATTTCATTATGGAGAGTGGATTTTTCCATAACATCTGCCATTTAGGTTTTATTTGAAAACAGAAATGATTCATTGCATGATTTGGATTGCATCTCATTGACTTTGTTTGACACCAGTGAAAATGGCCAGTGACTTTCCTTAGACCTTTGGAGCAGATCATTGCCATGTGTCTCTGGGGGACAGCAATTAAAGGTGCTGCTTTCCTGTGTGTGGGAACTGGGCACAACCCCAGTTTTAGAAACCAAAGTCTTCAGAGTGATGCTCTCCTAACTCTGCCAGTTAGGAAGTGCATGCAGGTTGAAAATATCCTGCACCTCTGTTGCCTTGTTTTTTAGATAGATTAGATTTTTAATGGTTTGTTTTGGTTTGGGTTGGGTTTTTTTAGAAAATACATAGGAAGATAAAACAAGAGATCTTTCAGAAATGAGACACAAATCCTGGTAATGCACCTTTCTGCTTATAGACTTTTGATACTGTGCTGCCTGCCAGAAGTTTCTTTCCTGTATGGGGCTGTTGCTCCTGACAGCCTTTAACAAGAGCTGAACATCATCCTTTCAGTCTTCGGCAGAAAAATCAGTTAATAATTTTTGGAGTATGTTAAGGCTTGCAATTGTGTAACAAAGAAACCTCATGGGGTGGCTTTGCTTTCCCAGTGCTTGAATCTGTTAATAATCTGCAAGTTCATAGTGATACTCTAATCTGGATTTGGAACCAAATTTGGGCCTATTTTCCCTCTTTCCTTTGTTTTCTACACATAATTGTTTTGAAATTAATTTTGACTGTCTTGTGTAAGCCTTTCTGGAGAAGTATCACACTGGGTTTAACCACTGTCTTGTGTTCTTTGCCGTTTCTCAGCTTTTGATTGAAGGTCTGTTCCCTGTGTCACTGCAGTCTTCTCTCTCTCTGTTCTCACCAGTTCATCTCTTGTTCGGATTTGGCTCCATCATTATTCTTTTAATAGTGATTCTCTCTGGCAAGTCCTGCCATTTCTCCGTTTTCCTCCTCCCTCTTTAATCTTGCCATGCTTATTTTTTCATGGCCGGGTTTAAAAACCGAAGAGTGTTTTAGATGGCACAGAATGCCTGAGGTTAGGGCAGATTTTAATGTGATCCCTGCACTTCTTCCAAGGAGGCCTTCCTTGTGTTATAGTAGTCACTGTGATAATGAGCTGTGTGCTTTCCAGTCACACTGTCCAACTGAGGCCGTGTCCCAAATCCCAGCGCCCTCCAGGAGGCTGGTTTTAGTTTCATAGGCCAAAAAAAGAGACAAATCAAAATTTATATGTGTGATTTTCTGCCTGGAATTTGATATTCCATACTCTGACTGTGAAACTCATGCAGACTTAATGGAAAAAAAAATTACACAGTGGGCATGGCAAGTGCAGCACT
This sequence comes from Falcunculus frontatus, assembly GCA_013398115.1. NCBI lineage: Eukaryota > Metazoa > Chordata > Aves > Passeriformes > Falcunculus > Falcunculus frontatus. The sequence continues at coordinate 368,537 of VZRV01004675.1, forward strand.
GAGCTGTGAGAAATGGGAACAAGGGCTGGAACAGGAGCACACCAGAGGAATTTAGTGTGTCTGTAGGTACTTCAGGGATGGGTATGAGGATATATATGAGCATGTATGGATATATGCTCTTCTTCACAGGCTCAGAAGTCGGGGGAAGAGAGTTGCCTTGCTCAACATCCCCAGAGCTTGGGAAGTGCTGTCCAGGTGCCCTGTGAATGCCAGGGCTCCACTGTGCATTTGGAATAGCTGTCATTGGGTGTTGAGCCAGATGGTCCCAAGATCTTCCCTGCACTGCAGGGCTACAGTTTCCATTTACTTTCTTCTCTTTTCTCTACTCCTCTGTAACCAGGATATTTTGAGGTGCACACCCCCAAGTTCCTTCATTTCTTTGCTTTCTGGCTTGGGATTCAGAGTCTCCTGTTGGCTATGAGAGCTCCAGGTCCTCCACAGGACTGATCTTGGCCCAGGTCTTTGCAGGCCTGAAGGAGCTGAACAAGGGAGGGAGGACCAGCAGCTCCTGCAGTTGGTCCAGGCTGCTGTTCCTGCTTCCCTGAACATCCAGCTGTGCCAGATGTGCCTTGCTCAGAGCAGCCCACAGAGCCAGCAGGGTGTGGGCATGAACGGCAGCAGCTGAAGGTACCCGACACTTTTCTGTGCCAAGAATAAAAATACCTGCTCTGCTCAAGCAGCACGTGGGAGAGGACAGACTGACAGCTTGAGTGTGTCCTTGCTGCTTGTTGGAGCTGGCAGTGGTTTTCAGTGTGATCACAGAGAAACTCTTCTGTGAAGAGTTTGCTTTCAGTGCATTCCTGCTTCATGCAGGTGGGCCCCAGGGAAGGGGCTGCATTCAATTCTCACCACTCACTGCAAGGCCCATCTCTGACATCTGGATGCTGAAGCACCACCTCTGTAGGTGAACAAAAGATTCAAGGAAACTGCCCTGAAACATTGCAATAAATGTCTTTCTGTCTTCTCTTTCAGGTCTGGATTTATAATGAGGATCATGAGCTGATTTTAAATAATTTGCTTTGCTTGGATGTTTCGGAAACTCGCTCGTCCGATCCCCCCCGTCTCATGAAATGCCATGGCTCTGGTGGCTCACAGCAGTGGACATTTGGGGTAAGTGGAGAGGCTGGCATGTGGCACATTACTTGTAATCAATGTCTCAATCAGTGACAGTAGCCCTAACAGGACATCAGGGTTGAGTTTAATTGTGACTAAACCTGAGGTGTACCAAGGCAATTGCACTGTACCAGGCCCAGCCCATGGTTCAAGCAGCCTGTACAGACGTTGCACAGGCTTTGATGGCTGCATTTCAGTCTTAATAAGTCTTTTGCTGAGCTCTGGGACATGCAGGCCCTTTGCAACATAGAAAGGTTTCTGCAGCTCCACTGAGCCTTTCTTCTGCCAGTCACAGCCACCCACAGCACTGTGGCTCATCTGGGATATGCCACAGAGAACAAAATCCACCCCACAGCTTTGTTGTGTTGTGTTTGTCAGCCTGGGAGACAGGAGGAGTCCATGTGGTGATTCCTGCTTAGTGCTTGAAGAAGCACAGGGCAGAGCAGTTGCTTCTGCCCTGTAATTGATCTCGTTAGTTTAATTGTTAAAGCCTGGAGTGGCCAATTCCACAAAACTGAGCCAGTGCTGCTCACACATGGAATTTGTCTCCTGGGTATTCACTCAGAGGCTGCCCCTCACATGCCCTTGGCCTAGCAGAGAGTCTGTAGCACAAACATGGTTGAACAAAGGGGAGGGAGGGCCCTGCCAGCTCTGCCAGTTGTGCTTCCAGCACAGCTCTGCACAGTCTGTCTCGGGTTCATACCATGCTGCTCGTTGGCAGCTTGAGTTCCCAAGGGGTGTCCCATAAGTCCTGTTGGAGCCCAAGATGGGGAGGAGATACAGAGGCAGGTACCGTGTGAGCCCAGGGCTGTGTGTGTCTGACACTTGCACCAGCAGTGCCACAGCTGCCAGGGGCAGTGAGAGCAGTGAGCTGAACAGTTCTACTGATGAGAGGTTATTGAGGGTTCTGCAGCTTGTGTTAGCAGGCAGGGATTTTACAGGACTGAGAGAATGGCCACTGACGTTGGGTGCACGTGGCTGCTGTTGATGCCTGTGGTGGTGGTGGAGAGTCTGCACTTCATGCATGACACGTGGGCTTTGAGCTGACCCACTGTGGCTGTGGGAGGTGGATCTGTAACAGGGTCACAATGGTGCTCATCAGTGATCCACAAGAAGAGAAAGTGAATCAAATACCAGGACTGATTAGGAAGGGAATAGGAGCTGAAGCAGGAAAATGTCAGCACACCATTGCAGTTTGCTTGTACTGCATGTGCTGGTCACCTCCTCTCAGAAAGGCTAAATTAGGGCTGAAGAAGGCTCAGAGGGGCATGGAAAGGCAAATGGAAGGTGTGGGGCACCTTTCCCATCAGGTATATGACAGCTGGCTGGGACCCTTTAGATATCAAGCCTTGGAACAAGGGGAAATCCATTGAGTGAGTCATTGATACAGGGAAATATTAACTGTGCACTGCCAGTTGTGGTACAAGGCTTGGATTGGGGGGATATTTTGGAGGAGTGTTGTGTTTTTCTGCTTCACTGGACATTGGTTATGGCCATAAGCAGTGCCAGAGCCTGGCATGGCTGTTCTCATGTATCTGCTCCTGTGCAGGAGGGCAGGAGGTGGCTGCCCATGGGAGCTGCTGGGGCTGTGCAGAGGGCCCTTTCCAGAGAGCTGCAACAGGCTGTTGGTAGAGGAGATGGCACAGTCCTCTGAGGGTAATGAAAGAATAGGATCTGGTTTTTTCTAACTCTTGGCCGGGGTTTGGCTTTGCCCTGGCTACGGGCACCCACCATGCACAGATCCTGTCATGATGTGTGGCAGTCCCCAGCATGTGGGTGTGGAGGGCAGTGGCACTGCTAAGGCATGCTCAGGTGCATAACAGGGACCTCTGTTCAGCCTGGAGAAGAGAAGGCTCCAGGGATACCTTAAAGCATCCTTCCAGTGCCTAAGGGGGCTACAGGAGAGCTGGAGAGGGAGTTTTTACAAGAGCATGGAGCGACAAGGGGGAATGGCTTTAAACTAACAGAGGACAAGTTGAGATTAGATATTTGGAAGAAATTATTTGCTGTGAGGGTGGTGTGATGCTGGAACAGGTTGCTCAGGGAAGCTGTGGATGCCCCATCCCTAGAAATGTTCATGGCAAAGCTGTATGGATCTTTGAGCAACCTGGTGTAGTGGAAGGTGTCCCTGCCCATGGCAGGAGAATTGGACCTAAATCATCTTTAAGGTCCCTCCCAACCCAAACCATTCTAGGATTCTATGACCTGTCTGTGCCCCAATACAGCCTTGTGGGGCTCTCTCTTTGCTGAGTGCTGGGGAACGGGTTTGATCATCCCTCCACCTCATTAAAAGTCTGTGGTATAAACAAAATCCCAGCTGAGGGCCTGTGAGGACGTGAGAGCCTTTGTTTCAAAGTCTGGATGTGGTTATGGGGTGTGCTGTACTCTGCTGCTGCTGTGGGTCTGCTGTGTCCTGCTGAAAGGCTCATCTGTCAGGAAGGAGCACCCCCCTTCCCTTGGGCATCGCTTTCAGCTCCAGTTTGACAATGGAGAACAGAAGTTTTAGTAAATAAATCCCATCTGTCTTTTCGTCCACTCTAGAAAAACAACCGCCTGTACCAGGTCTCTGTGGGGCAGTGCCTGAAGGTGGTGGATCCGCTGAGCCACAAGGGCTACGTGACCGTGGCCATCTGCGACGGGTCCCTTCCTCAGCAGTGGCACTTTGAGAGCTGAGACAGCGAGGAGGTGGCTGAGGAGAGCTCAGCTGAGCCCTGGTTCCCCTTCAGCCATGATGTGAAGTCATTGTAGAGGGTTTTGTGTGGAGCCCTTGGCTGCTACACCCGGCACAACCCCATCGCAAGGACCTGCTGGAAATGCCCTGCCCTAGGAGCCGAGTGTGGGAAGCTCCAGTTGGTCACTGGTCCCTGGTCACACACGGAGAGCAGCAGCCCCACTGCACGAAGAAGTGAAATTTATCATCAGTTCCTTGGATGATCATGGATTATTGGACTGGTTTTATGTAAGAGAAATCATTAGAGCAATGTAATTTAAGTGGTGAGATTTCAGCTTTGTGGATCTTCTAAAGGACAATGAGAGAAAGGAGTTCTCCTTGAGTATTTCATGTGCAGTATCTCAATAATTTACGTTTCTAGTATGGATTTACTGGCCAAAATTATTTTACTTTTTCTGGAAAATATTTTTATTTCCTTTCATCCTCTGAAAATTGTCATTTGTAATATTTAAAGTTAGTTCTTTTAATTTTAGGACATTTCATGTAGTTTAAGTTCTTTGCTGTCATTCGTCACCTCATATTTAAAACAAAGTAACTATTGCAAAGTCTATTTTGATGACTCATGACAGTAGCTGCATTTAAAATAAAGTATCATTTTTTTATGAATTTGTATGGCCTTACTCTTTGTAGCTGTTGGACCAGAAACCACCAAGACCCACAAATGTTCACACAATATGGGTCTTCCCTTGTTTTCACTCCCTTTCTCCCTTCCTCACATCTTGGAAGGCTTGACAGGTAATTTCTGGGTTTTTTCCTCCACTACTGTGTTTTAATTTATTTTGCTGTTTACCTTTGACTTCCCGCCTCAGCTTCTTCAGTGTGAGAAAAGCTGCTCTTACCCAGTGTGTTTTTTCTTAGCACCACTGGCCTTGTTTCACTCTTCAGCGACCACCTTCCCTGGGAATGTGCAGCTCGGACCTTGGAAGTGCCAGGACAGCCTTAGCCCTTCCACTTGGGCAGCAGAAACATTCTCCAACTGCACAAATACTTCAGCATCCAGTTACTGACATTTTGGGCAGCGTGAAGCAAATAATGATAATGTTGGAGTAATTACAGACCCACATCTTTCTGCAGAGAGGAGATTCACTTGTGCCAGACTCAGTTTGGTCCTTCAGCCGCCTGCCAGGGCCAGCACCTGGGAGGAGAAAAGCAGGAGGATGCAAAGGAGCAGGTAAGAGTGGCCTGGCCACAGGGCAGCTGCTTTGCCTTCTCCACTCATCCTGGAGGGGGTGAGCCCCTGGCAGGGAGAACCAGGTCCCAGGGTTTAATTGTAAACCAGAACACTTGGCTGAAGTGGAAGTTCTTCCAGATAAAGCATTACAAGGGGAGTAATTAAGTTAGACACCAGCCAAGCTCCTTCCTACCAAGAAAAGCCTCTAAAACCAACCCCAGCCTCCTTGATCAGCTGAGCCTGTGCTGTGCCTTGCTCAGGGGCACCTGGAGTCTTGCCATCAGTTCCCAGATGACTCTTGCAGTCAGGCAGGGCTTGCAGGGTCAGGCTGGAACACGGTGTCAGCTCAGGTGAACCCTTCCAGTGGCAGCCTGGGTGGTTGCTGTGTGTGGAATTCCAGCCCTTGCCGGGGTGAAAGGATGGGCTGCAGCTTCCCTTAGGCCTGTGTGATTGACCCTGAGTGCAGCAGGTGCTGGCACAGCTGCTCCCAGCTGTGCGGGGCTTTCCTGTGACATTTGTGTTGGCAGCCACAGTGTGCAGGAACCTTGCTTCGCCTTTTCTTCTGTTGCCTTTGGCTTTTAAAAAAAAAACAGTAAAAAAAGTTTAAAACCCAAACAAATCCTCACTCAGGCAGAGCAGCAGCTTGCTTTATTTATGGTCTGAGCCAGTTGCCACGGAGAATTTTTGACCTTTTGCTCCCAATTGGGATATTCAGAGGCTGCTGTCACCAGGAGCGGTGCCGGTTTCCAGGAACAGATGGAGGTGATGGAGTTTTGGATGGTGTCAGTTGTTCCTACAGGGAATTCCTGGCCACAGCCAGATCTGGTGCAGCCAACAGAGCCAGGCTCTCACCTGAGTGAGGGTGAGAGATCTCTGCTGGGAAAACCCAGCCCAGGGGCCTGTTCTGAGCTGGGCTGCCTGGTGTGAGCAGGAAGCCAGAGTTTTGCCCTGGAGTTGAGTGACCGCTCCCACCTGATCCCAGGGGCTTTGGTGAATAGGAAGCACAGAAGGAAAAGACTCATCCCACGGTAGGCACAGTCACAGCACTCATCTTCCTACTGTCATACTAAGAATTTATTATTTGTAAAGAAAGAAACTCTGCCTGGGGCTGATTTTTAAGCCCCTGTGTCAAGTACCTCCTTCTTGCTGGCTCCTGGAGTGGGTGGTGGCCGTGGCTGCCAGAGGAGCAGACCGATCCTGCAGCAGCCAAAGCGCACCATATAAATAACACCAGGGAACAGCTCTGGCCTGGCTGCTTCCCACTGCTCCGTGGTAAGTCTTGGATCCTTTTTTTAGCCTGGACCTGTGCTGAGAGCTTGCTGGGAATGTCCCTGGAGTCCGGCACTGTCACAGCGGCAACATCAAGGTTTAACCCCACTCTGTCCTTTGCTCACTCCCCCTCCTGCAGGAGGGAGGAGACTGGAGAGGGTGTTAAGTGTTCAAACTCTGGGGTTGAGAAGAGGAAGTGGCACCCACTGTGAAATTTAGGGTGCAGCTTGCACTGGCAAACAGGGAAGCAAATACACAAATCCTGGAAGAAGCAGAAACCAGACACCTCAAATGACAACAGGAGGATGCACTTTATAGATGTAAAATATTTTTATTCGTAAATGCTGATCTTCTAAATCTGTTTCCACAAATTCCAAAACCCATAACACTCTGTATACTTCAAAAAATTCTTTTTTTTGTGTTGTTTTTGTATTTTTTTTTGCCAACATTAGATACTATTATACAGAACAGAAAAAACTGTAGGACAAATACTGGTAGGATGTTGGAATATTGTACAAGAGAAGAAAAATATTCAAGAAACAATTTAATACAGCTATTTATCAAGAGAAAAATATATACAATTGATTTATTCTGTAAGATAAAAATACATCATGCCATATACATTACAAGTTCAGAACTGTATTACTGAATATACCAACAGTTTACAGTCCACTTTAATTGTGCACACAAAAAAAAAACTTCATTTTTTTTTTATATTTAGCCTGTGAAGTGTCAGTACCAGAATTTTAAGTACAAAATAAAAAGCTAACCTGGTTCAAAATGCTGATTAAATTTCTACAAGCAAACACAAAACAGTGTTTATTTTTTTAAAGAAATGTAAACAAAAACAATCCATACAAACACATCTTTAAATTACATTTTCCAAAACCCTATTGCCAGAGTCCTGCAGCTGCAAGCACATTACACCTAATTTTTTTCCTTGTTTTCCTTTTAAGAAGGCTACCGCATCAGACTGAAGCTCCAACTGATTCTATGCTGTTTACATGATTTAATGTAGGCTGAACAGTCACCTAATCCTTGACTACTTTTGCTGAAGAAAAAAAACCATGTCCAGCCTCTATTTTGGGTGGTTTTAGCAGTTATTCACAGTTATCACAAATTGTAAGCACAAAAAAACCTGACTTAAGAAATAGGGATGCAACAATATAATACAAATAAAATTAATCTAAATTACCCAAACATCTACAAAAGTCAGAGTTTGTAATATACACGCCTTTACCAGGCTTAAGGTTTACTTAAAAAAATTCTCATAAGACCACAGTTGAGACTGCTTTAAACATACAAAACCCCCTCTCTTTAAATTGAGATTTTGGTTATTCCGAACTGGGAATCGCATGTCCGTGAGTACATGACATCATATTGTAACATCCCTATCAACGTCTGAGAATAAGCACCCGAACTGCTGCAGAGTCTGGTAGCATTTGGTCAATAACTATTTTTATACTGTATTTTTTTTTCTCAAAATATTTACACTTTTATACAAAGTAACAGAGTTTGTTAGTTCTGCAGGTAACAGCAGCAGCTTGGCTTTCTTCTAACTTTCTTTTTAAAAATAGCTTCATTCACTTATTCAATAATAAATACAAAAAGGTTCTCTTATTTTACAGAAATCAAAAACTACAATAAACTGACTCATGGAATCAAGTATTTAAATGTATTTTAGTGCAAGTTATTTTTTCCCTTAGCTCTATCCCTAAGGAAGTCGTTTCAGTACATTCCTTGTTCAGTGGTGTCTACTTTTATTTAAAATTTTTTTCTTTAATTAGAGGGCCTGCCCCTTTATCAAATAAGGCTGTGGCCAGCACTTTGGACTTCTCCCTTTCGCTGGTGATTTCAGTCTTACATTCATAGTGGCCACCTGCCCTCCTGCAGGTCAGCCAGCGGTTCTTTGCCCAAGTTAAACAGTTTCTCCTTAATGAGCTCAAAAACAAAAGTGCTGGACCATTCTGTTAACTCAGTTTCACCTCCACGTGTCTGGAAAGTCAGCTTCAGATTTTGCCGGCTTGCTTCTGGTGCTTGTTGGGTTTGTGGATTTTTTTTCCTTTTTTTTTTTTTTTTTTTTCCTTTTTAAATACTTGTGTAGAAATCTGTATTTTCAGAAGTGATATTTTTTTTTCCCCCCTTCAAAAAGGCAACACTTTTCTGTCGACAAAATCAAAATGTGAATCACTTCTTCCTAGGGACAAGCAACCCTCAAAGACAGCAAGGAATGCATTCTAGTTCATCCACTTTCGGCAGTTTACAGCTCCACAGTGACATGGAATCTTGTGCTGGTCATCTTCAAAATCAAACTTATAGTCATAGCAAAGCTGGAAAGAGAGGCAGGAGAGTGGTTATGGAACAGCTGGAATTTGCCACAGCTTTCCCTGTAGCTATACAGGTTAACAGCAAAACACAGCAGAGGCTGCAGTGTAAGGGACAGGCACAGTTTTACAGGGAAGGGAAATGTCACCTTCCCCCAGCACAAACAATGGTGCCACTGGCCAGAAATCACAGAATGGATGCACGTGGCAAGAGGGGTGCAAAGCCAGAACCTGCCCTACCTCCTCCCCCTTCTGGATTCTTCTGCTGGAGCTGATGATAATTTTGTGTCCTCTCTCAAAAGTGACCACCTCAGCCACGCAGTTGGGCGCACACGAATGGTTGATGTACCTACAAAAGAAGAGTGGGATAGATGAAACCTTTTAGGAAAACCCATCCCTTGAGGCAAATCTGAACCAAATCTCTGGATGGCCTTAGCTCCACGAGCTCACCACCTTTCCACTTACATTACTCTGTACTTTTTCTAGGTAAAGAAACATGTCAAAAAAATCAAGCGTCAAAAAAAAAAATCAAGGATCAAAAAAAATTCCTTTCTTCATAGCTGCCATGAAACGTAATGAAAGACGAGCAAAGCTGATGAAGAGAGATAGTGGGACAGTTTGAATAGACCAGCTCAGGGAATAAATCCCACAAACTCAGAGCCTCCAACAGCCCCAGGCCAAGGTGGGGGATGCCCCAGGAAGAGGTCAGGGATCCCTCCAGGGCCACCCACCTTGCAGGGCCTCCTGTCAGCGTGGCGTCGATGACGTGGTCGTTGTCAATGCGGAACATGTACACACCACGGTTCTGGAAGGCACAAGTGGGACAACGGCTCTGGTAAGGTTTTACTGCAGTGCCAGTGATGAACCAACAACGTGGGCCAGGCTCCAAGTGCCCTCCTGCATTCCAGGTCAGGCACTGCCCATTGGCTCATGAGGGAAAGCACTGTCACGTACTGCCCGTATCCCCACAGGTTTGTGAGGGATGATGGGTTATAACACAAACCAGTTCAGTTTTTCCTGAGAGTTTCCATATTGCCTTTCACCCAAGATACTCAAGTACTTCCCAGACAGGCACTAACTGTTACAATGCCATCAAGTCACACACAGAAACTGGCTTTAAATTTACAAGTTCTCATTAAAAACTGAGGTCCTGACACCTCTGCCAGAGCTGTGTCCTCTGGAACAGAGGATGTGTCCTCCCTACCTGGCCAGGGTGCTGTGAGATTTATTACACACTGAAATACTCTGTTAACAATCACTGTAATTCCTGTGGTTTTATTTTTAGCCTGCTGGATTTATGGCACAGCAGAAAACAAATCAGGGGACCTGAATTCATCAGGCACAACAGTATTTGTTTTATTTTATTTGTCTGAATGGGGAAGGGGAAAGAGAATGAACAAACAACCGTACCTGAGATTCATAGAGCTTCTCCTTCCTGTTCGCTACCTCATTGCGGATAATCGTTCCGATATATTCAATGACCATTGTGTGCTTTTCAATGTCTCGAGCAGCATATAAGCCCAGGCCCTACAGAAAGTACACTGAGAGTTAATCACTTTACACTCACATTGTGTTCCTCACCGTGCCCCAAACCAGCAGTGGAAAGGGAAGTACTTGAAGAGAGGGAAGCAGCAGTGATGAGTAACTGATGCTGTAACAGCCCAGATGCCAAATCCGGCCTCACAGAGATCCAAGAAAACTCAGCTGCTGTCTCAGGATGAAAGCTGCTCTTACCCCTCTGGCACCTGATTGTGCAAAGGCTATATATTCACTGAGAAATAAAAGTGGGTCGAGCAAGACCAGAGACACCTGAGAGGAACCCAGGCACGGCGAAGTCCAACCTAAAATAAACAACAACCGTGTCCACACGGCCAGATTAGTGACAAAGCTTTTCCAAAACAGTCTGTGGGGCAAACCAGCAGCATCACATAAAGCAACAGATTTCGTAATGTTACGAAGGCAACCAAGTACTGAGCCTTTCCTGCTGGTCTTGTACCACTTCATCAGCTTGGCCTGAGCATCTCATGCTTCCACTGTGTACTTCTATTTTTTTTAAGTTTTACTAATGTTTTGAGAAATAGGTTAAAACCCCCAGAACACCTCAAAACTTGAAAAGCCCTTTTTTCTAGATGACTTTAACAAAATAATTTTTAAGATATTTATAATAATTAGAAAGGAATCTAACTTAAGGTAAATACGCAATTGATGTGCCACATAAAAACTGCTGATTTTGGGACGAGACCGGACAGAATTTTCCAACAGGTTTAGTTTCAAATTTTAATCTAGATTTATACAAGTCTTTATATATAAAATATGACATCTACAGAATTTGGCTGTAAAACAGGTATGAATAAAAGCATATGTGATTTTTTAAATACCCATTTTCCGCCGTGGGAACTGACCTGGATGCGAGAGCGAGCCAGGTACACGTTGGATTTCCACTCGGTTTTCATCTTGCGGTACTGAGAGGACTTGGAATGGACGAACTGTTTGCTGTAAGGCGCGTTCAGCTCCCCCGTGACTGTGCTCTGAAAGGACTTCGATGTGCTGGTGCTATTCAAGGTGTGAGGCCTGTAGGAATTGGGCATGTAACAGGAAAGAATACAAGAAAAACTGAAGATTTCTCTGAAAACAGCCAGGAAACCCATTAAAAATCCTCTCAGACATACAGACACTTAAAGCCAGCTAGCGGAGACACAAAGCAGTTCCTCTGACCGGGGCATGCACATTCACAGCCAAGGACGACAGGGTTTGTAAGCAGCAGACGAAAGCACAAATAACCCTAAAGCAGCCTATAAACCCTGGGCTGTACTATGTGAAATTAAAACAAAATACCTTAACACAAACCTCTTGACATGGGTACTCATTTTAGGCTCGGCACGGGCACAGCCCGTGGGGTTGATGGCAAGAGGAAGTTCCATTAAGGGGTTTCGGCCATAGCGGAAAGTGTAGTTCTCACAGGCCTCAACCCCTGGCAGCTGCAAAAAAGAGAGAGAGAGAAAAAGAAAAAAAAAAAGCAAATAATTATGTGTTTAATTACGTGTGTAACAAAATGTTTACTTCTCCACATTTCTTTCTGTTCCCCTTCTGTGTCTATCCAGCAACTGGGATGATCCAGCAAGAACTGGGGTGGTGAACTCACCGATTCTGCAATCCTGGCCACTGCAGAGACTGTCAAACCAAAGAGGTCTTCACCCTTCAGATAGCCGGGGAACAGCTGGAGCATTTCAGATTCTTTTCTAACAGAAGCAACGGGCTCCAGGATTTTATCCCACACACCTACACAACCATCGGGAGAGAATTACAGTGAGCAAAAAAATACAAGACTACTGCACTTGGTTTTAAAACAAATGCCTGAGGATATGGGAACCAGAACCCAGTACTGAGAAAGCTTTTGTCTTTGACTGCCTATACAAACAGGCCAGGATCTAAAAAGTGAAGTGGAGAATGATTTAGTGAGTTGCTAATTTTTGGGATTTAACAAATCCCAAACAAGCACAACATTGATTCTGCACCCTCGATTCTCACAAATGGAGCTTTCAGTTTTCTCAGCATAGAAACTTTCAGTCCTCTGACAAGAACATGGACAGGTTCTCTTGAGAAATCCTGCAGAAGTAGGATTTTCTGAAAATACACTATATATTCTATTTTCACTGATTGATTGTAGTCAGTGCTTGCTCTCTGTGGGCAATTCCCTGGAACTGGTCTGACTGGGCAGAGTGGGGCTGAGGGTATCGACACCCACAGCACCAAGGCCTTGAGACCCAGAGGGTTACAGGCCTCCAGCACATCTACGAGCTGATTTCCAAGACCTACCTACATGTTTATGGACACCCTGACATTCTTCACCCTGACAGAGACATTACCCACACCCTGAGAACAACATGGTCACGCAGCTGGTTTTAGAGCTCCCTAACTTGAGCCCAGCTGGTATGAAGAGAACTGAGCAATGGCTCAGTATTTAAACAAAGTCACTTTTCACAAAAGGAAACCTGCATGGACTTTCCTACTGCTTTAATTCATTTTCAATACTCAATCTTGGGTCTCCTCTGTGGACTTGGATTCTTCTGATTGCAGCTTATACAATTTCTTCAGAGGTGTCCAAAGTCCTCATGGAATTAAAAATGGGCCCTGGAAGCTCACTATAAACATGACGTTAGAATAGTGCCTGCAACAGTTGTTTCCAAGAGGTATCGTACCACAAGAATCAGAAGTACCACAACCAACAGCCAACCCACAAATTCATGAACTTAGCTCCTAAAATTTACCTTTAGGTGTTGTGTCAGTCAGGACCAGATCCTCGTGGCCCTGCTCCACCACCTTGATGACGAAGAGGGGGAGCCCATCCTTCTCCTCGATGGAGCAGAGATAGCGGCAGCGCCTGTTGGCGTACCTCATGCTCCAGTACAGCCGGCTGGCCTCGTATCCCACGGGGAAGAGGGCTTTGGAGGAGTGGAAGGCCTGCATCTGCTGTGGCAGCAGCTGGCCCACGGCGTGGAAAATGAGGCTTCCCACACGGAAGGTGTGGTCGCGCTCCCCGCGCTGGACGATGCTGGCGATCTGCCGCACCTCGTCGCGCTGCACGTACACCCTCCGGAACACTGCGAAGTAACTCAGCTCCTGCTCATGAGTTCCCTTTGGTTTGTGCATGGGGCAAAGCATGGTCTTGTCTTTGAAAAACATGCATTGTGCTTTAATGGCACAGGTAAAGTGATAAATATTGGTGCACCTTAACCTGTGGCAACCGCTGGTGGCACCCATTTTGTGACAGAACATGCATTTCATCTGCAGGCCTCTCCGCAGTGCTAGTTCCACGTTTATTAAGGCACCAGCTTGTGTCTCGTAGACTTCTGTAGACCAAAGAGCACAGTTCAAATGGACCCAAAGGTCTAAATCCAGGTTGAGAAGCCTTGCTGGTCCATCAGTTAATCCGTCACCTTCCTCATGACAGAAGCAACATTTCCTGTAGTCTTTAGGCACAGGGTCTGGTTTAAGGGTTGTGCCCAGTTTTTTAAGAAACTCATCTATCTCTTCTTCACAAGGAGGTTTGAATGATCCTTTAGGAATCACAATCTGAATGCTCCACTTTTTCCATTTCATCCCCTTCCATTTCTTACTGGGAGGCCGGCAGTCCTCCAGACTGCTGTGTATTGCTTTTAACCTGGGTTTGAGTTTCACCGTTACCTTCAGCTCATCCGGTTTTGCCTCTACCTTGGCTGCTTCAAACGCAGGGGGGAACATGATGGGGGGTGATGAGGGTGGAGAAACCTTTTCCTGCAGCTGAGGCAGACAGTGGACGTCCAAAGTGGAGATGTTGTTGCTGTACTGATGGAATGCTTTGGGCGGCCTCTCCTTCATCGGCGACTGCGGCAGGGTTGGGACCGATTCCTGATAATCAACAGAAAACTCTTTAAGAAAAAGATCCCAACCTTGTTAACCATTAAATGTGTCCTGAAAACACGGGCAACTCAGTATGGGAGAGGCTTCTCCAAATGCATCAAATCAAGATGTACCAACAGAGAAAGATAGAAATTATCCTGAGCCATGTTACCACAGCTTGGGCTGGGATTTGGAGCAGGAAATTCTCCCAGCCTACCTAAAATGTGGTATTCTTTAATACATGAGAGAAAGCACAGATAATCCTTTGTCCAGGTTCTGAATGAATGCAAAACTCCTCAACTGCCCTCAGTGAACTGACTGCCAGCTTTAGTTCTTAGGGATTCTTAGAAAGTTTTGATGCAACACAAAATAACCTTAAAATATGGGTCACAGAACTAATTTAAAGCATAAGAATCTGGTGTTTGGTAGAAGCGGAAAATTTAGAACTAATGCCACATATTTTTTTCCCGGAAACAAGTGAGAAGAAATTCCTGCAGGGCTCTGGATTAGATACACCGTGAGGACTTAAACTATTCAGTCACAGTAAACAAGAATTACACCTGCAGAGATTTGTGAAAAAACAAACCTAAGAGAGAAAACAAGAACAACAAAGAAGTTTAGATTATGAAGTGCTTAATGTGGTTTGTGTGATTAATCTTGAAAGAGTAAATTAAAGGATCAAGAGGCTGAACAAGACATTTAATTAACTTAATTAGGTACACGCTGATGAATTTGTAGAGGAATGTTACTCTGGTTATACACAACTGAAAATGAGCTACACGGGACACTAAATGGATGTGGATGTACACACAGTTATCTTCTCCAGGGTTGCATTTTTTTTCGTTCAATTTCTCCTGAGAAAGTAAGTAGGATGCACTTGAAGGAAGACTTTAAACAATACAATCTATACAGGACTATGAGAACACATTAATTAGGTAAAGCTTGAAGGACATGGCCTGTTCTGTCCAACGGTTTAGGGGAAAAAAGGTACATTTAATCTAGAAACAGCAGAAGTTAGACAAAAGAAGTACTCAAAAAATTTTAACTGTGAGAAACTCAGCAGAATCATTCAGTCTTGAGTGAAGGCTATGTCACTTTTAATGATTAAATAATTAGATTTAAGATTAAATTTAAGTTCGCCTTCCTCTGACTCTGGACACAGCAAAAAATGATGCCCCATTTCTCTCAGGTGTCAGACACCCCTCGCAGTGTCTGCAGGTAAAGAACTACAGCAGAATATTTAGGACCACCTGAGAAAATTCCATGGTCTAATTCCATTTTCAGTTGAATGAACTTCTTCAAATGTACTTCTCCAGTAATCAGAACCTCCTTTTGCTGGTCACTGTCAGCTCATGGACTCCTTACTGGTGTTTTGGTAATCAATGCTTTAAAATGGCAGCTTTCTCCAAATAAAGTGGGGGAACAGGATTGTGTTCTCCCAGTTACACTGAACAAATGAAATTCCTTTTTCAAACTCGCTGCAATTATTTTTTTACCGTGTAAGCCAAATCCAAATGCAGGCTATACCCCTTAAAAACACATCTGTGCTTGTGCAAAATGCCCAGAGAACTTGAATGACTCTGAGACTGCATCTTCAAAGCCTGGGAGGACAGCCAAAGGTGGAGGCTTTTCTGCCATGGATCTGTCAGACACAAAGTTCTGCAAATATGATTTTTACTTCATGCTGCTGGTTCAGAATCTCAACGTCTGAATATAGAGCAATTAATTTATAAACCTCTCCAATGAAGTGCAAGCTTCCCCCTTGTCCCCTTTCTGTTCTCCAACAAATAGCTGCAATAATTCCAGCTCACTCAGGTCTGCCAATGTTTGATACTTACTTTGTTCTCTGAGTTTTTTGCTTGCACAGCTGCTGAATAAAGAACAAAGCAGTTGTTGCTACAGAATACAATGTCCTTCATTTTATCTGAGCCTTCTTGGGAATCCTGGGAATCAAACACAGAAGAGTATCAGAAGTGCATTTTAATACCATTCTTCACATAGTAAGTGTAATGAAACAAGTCTTCCAATCTGGCTGGAAACTCTTTTATTTGTAGAACATTTGTGAAATAATGAGCGATGCTGTGATATAAATACTTGATTATTTGACAGATCTAATGTTGCCACCACCTACACCCTTGTTCTTCGGCATTTCCTGCCTTTCACAGAACTTTAACAATCAAAACAAAGCATTCTACACCATGCACCCATCTGCTTCATAGGCACTCTTGCAAAGCAAAACCCATTTTCTTTTATCTTTAGATGGCAAAAGAATGTCTCATTTCAGCCTAATCAAAGCCAGATCACACTGTTTTATCTACAGATCCATCTGCAAAACCTTATGGGGAATTCAGTGCATTCCTGCCTGCATGAACTCTTTACTCTATATGCAAGTTCTGGCTATGTCTTTGTGGTGTAGTCACCTCCTGGTCATTGAAGAGCAATGGCACTTTTTGAAGGAATGACAGTTCCCAGTGTAAGGACAAGAGATTGTGACTGGAATGATTCCTTCCCAAAAGGAGTGCAAGTATTCCTGCTCTTACAGTAATTCCTGACACAGCAACGTGGCTGCCCCACAAATGAGCTTTGTTTGAATGGAGATCCCTGAAGAGGGCAGGGAAGGAGGTTGGTAGCAGAACTTTGAAAACTCCCAGAGATGGGATCTACTTTATGAAATGTACTGGAATTCATTTTGTCTCAGTAGTAACAACTTAGCCATTTTTGAGCTGTACTGCAAATGTGTTTGAATGTCCCACCCTGAATTAGGACACACAGGGAAGGGGGACTACACAGGAAGCTGGAAG
Source organism: Falcunculus frontatus (assembly GCA_013398115.1). Classification (NCBI taxonomy): domain Eukaryota; kingdom Metazoa; phylum Chordata; class Aves; order Passeriformes; genus Falcunculus; species Falcunculus frontatus. The sequence goes on from VZRV01004675.1 coordinate 385,325, forward strand.
TCCTCTCAGCTGGCAGGACAAACAGGACTTTGTGCCATCCCTTGTTTTAAGGAGCTCCAGCTGAGTGCAGGGCCCTGCCCTGGCCACTTCAGTACTGACCTGTTTGAGGAAGGGCAGGTCTTTGAAGGATTTCCTCACCCCACTGCCCAGAACCACGACCTTGCAGTGGGAGCACCAGCGAGGCCTCAGTGCTGAGCCTTCTGCCATGTTCTGGCTGTGATCCTTGTAGCCAGCCAGACCTAGGGAACAGATCATCTGTCAGAGGCTGTATCACATCAAACCAAATTTATCAGAGATCACAGTATTATTCACTGGTCTAGAGGACTAGCACCCTCCTGGACAGGGCATGGAAGGAGAGCTTTAAACCTAGACCTGATGGATAAATTGTGTAAATCAGACCTAAACCAACTGTGTAAAAAAGGCAAAAATACATTCTTGCATAAAAAAACGACAAAATAAACACCGGAATACAGGCTTAAACAACCACACCAAGCTTTCCAGCATGGGAACAATCTTTCTGAATGATGGATTTAAAACCAGACTGGACAAAAAAACCCCAATAATATTAGGAGTTATGGGAGAAATGCCTCACCGACAGTGATATAAACAGATAATGGAAATCAGAGATGGATGAGAACTACTCATGGTTAAATCCAGGAGCATCCACATCGTCATGTAGGAAGAGAAAAGTTTTATTTGGAGCAAGAATCAACTATTGAATTCTAGAGCACAAATTGATGAGGCTGAAATGCATCAATTCTGACTCAGTTAAATCCTGGTACCAAACACTTGGAAGCTAAAGCCCACTCACCGTTGCTGTTGGCAGGGAAGGGCACATTGGGCTGCTTCAGTCCATAGGGCCCCATGATCCTGGCAGGTCCCATGGATCCTGCCTGGGGACCCTGCAGGAGCAAGTGCTGCCTGTACTCCATAGATGGGTTCCCTCTGTGAGTGTTGGTGGCTGCCATGGGGGATGGGACATCTGGAGCATTACTGACCTCGTAACTGTTGGGAATTCTGACGTGGAGCAGGTTGGAGAATGCTGCTACAACGCTACTGATGTTCTAAAAACAATAATAAAAACAAACCTTTGTTTACATCTGACAGAAGTTCAGACAGCAGAAATACAAACTATTAGAAGATTGTAACAGCAGCATTATTGCACTGTAACCCCCTCAGAGTCACTATATATAAACCAATTAACTGCTGTTGTACTTTATGTATGTAATACAGGCTTATTCCTTTTACCTCAGCAGCTGTGGGATGTAAAGTAATTGCTACAGAGATAAGGCCAGATTTAGGACCATTCTGGGATGGTCCCAGCTGGGAGGCAAAGAAGCCAGAACCAGGTAACGCTCCTGATCCAGGTTCTGATTTTATGTAACTCCTTTTGGCTTCTGAACCTGAAAATAAAACACAATACAGCAGGTTAATCCTGCACTTATGGGAATACAGAAAAAAACAATCCTAGTTGTGTTCACTCTGCTGCAGCCTCACCTTTCCCAGTGCTGCTGGGTAGGATGGGAATGATGGGAGATGGGACAGGTTCTGGGTTCTCCTCCTTTACAACCGACAAGTCTGGGTAGCGACTGATCTCCATTCCCACCACGCTTTCAGGGGAGGAGGAAGGAACAAAGCTATCAGGAGTGTCCCTGTCCTCACAGTGATCTTGAACCCTAGAACAAAACCCAAAAAAGCCGTTTTGGAAATGGACTAAACTTTTGGTAAGCCAAAGTTATACATCATGACAGGGAGCTAAAATGAACTCGCTTCTTGCTACTGGTCACGGAACACAAGTAGGTGGTTGGCTGTCACTTCTGGGTATCTCATATTCCATTGCACACATATTCCATTTCTTGGGAAAGATCCATGAAGAAAAACAGAGGCACTAACAAAGCCAAACCCTCTGTTCCCCATGGTTCTATTTACCAGTGTAAAAAAGTTGAACTGTTTTAGTATTTAGGCTGTCTGGCCTTTGTCCACATACAGGCTCCAGAGTTTCACAGACACCCATATTTTGGGTAGGCAAGTGCAAGGGAGGCAAAAGGGAAGATCTCTGCAGGGAGACTCACGTTCCAACCAGTGCTTCTCACCTGGGAAACTGAGTGGAGCTGTGCAGTTTCAGGCTGGCTCTTGCACAGTCCTGCTGCTGCTACAGCAGTCACCTGTCACTAGAGTACCACACTGCTCCAGGAAAAACACCTATTTGTATCATTTTCTTCTACTTTTAAGAGACCAAAGGAGTTCCTGAAAAATTAACAGAATCTAGTCTAGCAATGGCTGGAATTCCCTATTTCACTATGCTGCTCTCTAAACGTGGAATGTTAAGAGTTAAAATGATCCCATTCCATCCTCTGCCCTTCTGTGGCTGTGCACAAAGGATTTTGTTTCCCTACACCTTCACAGTCTCATCCACTGAAAGATCACAGAATCTGCTCCAAATATCTTTTTGAAGATATCAAGGAAAACCTACCTTAACTCCTCCTGGTTGTTGTGAGGTGGTGTTGGAAGTGAAGCAGGAACATCCACAGTTTTGGGGCCCTGAGCCATTGCTCTGGCTAATAAATCATCTTGTGGTCTGAAAGGCAACTGGAACTGCTTTGGCCCCAGAGCTTTGGTAACTGAAAGCAGAAAGGCAGAGCACAATGAGACATCTGGACAGCTCTTTCAGTGACAGACATGCTGCCTGCTGGGTGTGGGTGGGGCCTGATGGTGACACCACTCTCAGACACTTGGGAGTTCAACAAATTGTGACCGTTCAGGATTAACTTCCATTTTTACAAAAACCTGCAAATTTTGAGCAAACAGGGCTTAAAAGGCTTTTCAGTGTGTCTTCTGCCACTACGAGAAGATGTTTGTTTACTTAAAGACCCACAAAACTACAAAAAAGCAACAATTTTGCAACAACAAAGGAACGGGGGTGTGAAAAAAAGGATTTTAATCACTGAATAGTCTTTACAAAGAGCCAGTATAAAGAACAGAAAGGCATTTCAACTGTCCAAATTATAAGCATCAGGAAATACATACTGACTGCACACATTCTGGACAGGCTGCTTTGAGCTCACTCAACTCAGGAGCTCACTCCAGTCATTTGTACCGGATGCAAAAAACTCATCTTAAGGTTTTCTTTTTCATTTCTTAAGAGTGTGTCTAGCTCTGAACATGTTTTTTAAAGGGAACAAGGCAAAGACACTGACACCTGACATTATATGGGTGTAAAATATTGCTGGGTAGTAATGATTACAACCTTAAAAAGTCTGGGCTTTTTGTTTTTATAAAGGAGTATTGCAACTGAGAGGCATCCTAGGAGATAACCTGGAGGAGACTGAGGGGACACATCACAGCAGCCTCCAGCTTCCTCGTGATGGGACACAGAGGGGCAGATTTCTTCTCTCTGGTGACCAGTGAAGGCACCCAAGGGAATGGCCTGAAGTTGTGTCAGGGGAGGTTTAGGTTGGATATCAGAAAAAGGTTCTTCACCCAGAGAGTAGCTGGGCACTGAACAGGCTCCCCAGGGAACTCTGTCACAGCACCAAGCCTGACAAGAGTTCCAAGAGCATTTGGACAATGCTCTCAGGCACATGNAGTTCCAAGAGCATTTGGACAATGCTCTCAGGCACATGGTGGGATTCTTGGGGGTGTTCTGTGCTGGACTCGATGATCCTTGTAGGTCCCCCCTTCCAATTCAGTTTATTCTGTGATTCCAGGATCTGTTTTGCCATTTTCTACAAACAGGACTCACTCTACAGAACCAACACACATGACCCTTACCATCGTGGCCTCCCAGCACTCCAGCCTTGCCAGCGAGCTCCTCCGTGGTGGCGAAGCCGTTGACCAACTTCTGGCAGGCCACAGGTGGTGGTGTGGGAGGGAGAGAGGCCGGGGGGGTCGGGGGATTGCTCAGATTGTTCTGCTGCAGGACATTAATTAAAAAACATCAGTCAGGATGGAACACAGGGAGAGAACTTGCTTTGTTCCAGTACCAGACAACGTAACCCACTCCGAGTTTTACACCCAAATGTAGCACTGATAAGCAGCCATAGTCAATGCCCAAGCATGTGACCAAATACAGAGAAGTATCTACTGTAAAAGACACGATGATTGGCTTTTCTTGTATCAGTGATACCACAGAAACAGTTTACATAAGTACACTGCAAAAGACATTACCAAAGGAAGATGTGGCTAAACTGTTTACGAAAATGCACAAAGAACATTTTAAGGAACAGTTTCAAACGAGCTCCTACAGTTTCAGCAAAGGTCCCACCTCCACGCTGAGAGAGCTATTCCACAGTGGCTCTCCAGCACCACAAACAAGTCAGCTTCCCCAGCTGTCACTGAAGGGGAAGCTGCCTCACACTGAGCACAGGATGAGCTGTCACTGAAGCAGCTACCATGGGGCAGCAGATACTCTGCAAGTTCACACTCTGGGCTACTTCTCACCAGTTTATTCAACTGCCCATATGTTAAATGAAAATTAAATGAGAACTTCAGTATCTGTTGTTGCTGCATGCCTACAAAGCTAATCCTCATTACTTACTTTTGACCACAAAAACTATTTCTGTAGGTCCCATTCTCAGCTTACACACTGTGTAAGGCTGGAGAAAACACCACTGGTTTTAATAGGCTTTTATATCAGGGTATCCCAGCAGCAAATTGATTCTGCCTGTTCAGTATCTTGCTGCCCTCCCAATACTGCCACTCTGATCTCAGAGATTGAGTTTTAAATGCTATGGGTTATTAACACATCAACAAACAGTCTACTTTGTTCAGAGTTCCCAGGTTCTTAGATAGGGCGTGGTGGGCAAATGAGAAGAAGTCTATTTCTTATTATATTCACATTAAGAAATGCTTTAATGTGTTCAATGACTTTGCAAAGTACTGAGAATTCAGTCTTTTTTGCTCCACAAAACTGTAATTACAATTTTCATTATTTAGCATCCATTTGTTAAAAGAGCATTTGTAGTTTTTAATTAGTTTACAACAACACCGTTTCCAGAACCGATTTCCCCTTTCAGAGGAACAATGGTGACTGTTTCACCACTGCACTAGCTAGTCTAGCAGTAGAAGATTATTTTTCTTGTTTCATAAAAGGCAGGAACTCTGACTAGTAGTAGTAGTAGTATCATGGACTTCTCTTCCCACAGAGAGCACACGACAGAAATCTAGATTAAAACCATACCTTGTAAATGAGCTGGGAGTAGTAATCTGAAGCCCCATCAAGAGTAGCACTACCAAAACTTCCCACAAGTCGATTTCCACCATTTAGCTGGCCACTGCCATACGGGAGAAAGTGTGCAAAGCTCACTCCAATTATTGGTTCCACCAAAGGCAGAAGAGAAAGTTGCTGTATTAAAAGAAAAAAAAAGTCAGAAATTAATTTAAGTATAATACAGAACACTGCAATGTTCCAATCAATAGAGTGATTTCTAATTTAAAAGAAGAATTGGAATTTATCCACTGTCAGGAAACTGTCAAACACAGGCCTCTCTCGTTGTTAAGGAATGCAGTCCCCTGTTCAGCTCCAGCTCCCTGCCAGCTCATCCAGAGGCTGCCAGAGCTGACAGGAACTCTGTGGCTTTACGACTACCTGCCATGTCAGCCCACCTTCCAAAATCAAACAAACCCCAAACTTTAAATTCTCTGATTTTGTGGAAGTTCTCATTTTCCCCACCCTGTGCTCAAAATTCAACTTAATGACCAACTTCACTTCCATTGGGAGAAATCCACTGTTCCACATGTCCTCTGGACTGCCTTTCCCAGCCCCTGCACCCTTACCTGTTTCAGCTGGATGAAGGTATCTGCATTAGGATACACAGCCTGCTTTTCTTCTTCCTCTTTTTTCCTTTTCTTGGACCGGGGAGCTGCCTTCTCTCCCGTCCTCTGAGCCCTCTTGTTTCTCTGTTTCTTGGTTTCAGGTCCCACATCTGTTCTCTGGAGCTGGCTGTTACTGCACCCAAATGCACCTTGCACCTGGGCTCCTGCAGTTTGCTGGTGTGAAAAAAGGAAGTGCAGCAGAAGTTTTGACACGTTAATACACAGTTCACTCCGATTTACTGCACGACTCTGAAAGCACAGGCACAGTGTAATAAATCTCAGTGATAACAAAGTGTATTTTATTGGCAGGTGGAACTGCTAAACTGTCCCTACAGACAGAATTATAACCTACCATTAACACCACTGACATCTGAAAACATCATTAAAAACTCACAGGCCAGAAACATTCTCCTTTGAATACCCGCTAAAATAAAGTTACGTGTGCATGAAACCTTGGAGATGTTCACGAGGGCCTAATGAAAGGCAGAGTTGGTGGCAGAGGAAAGGCGTGGAAGTTAATATAATACAAAAGTATTTTGAGGTTAGAAACAAAAAAAGTGTTGTGAAACATTTCTGGATTGTACCACTTGCTTAAATACTTGCAGTACTAATCTGCAAAGCCTTTCTTCCTATGGAAGCATAGCTGGGTAAAAGGGATCAGAATGGGATTCTAAGGCTACAAGGGCAAGTCAAAAGAAAGTCCATTACTTTAAAAATCCATTATTATTTTAAACAGCTCTACATGACCCCTACCACCAGTATTCTATTACTCCTGTCACATGGTTTTACTGTGGATGTTTAACACTTACTTAAATTACCTGCTGCTCACAATTATTACCTTTACTTTTATGAGTATTTATTCCTTTTAAATACACTTAAATTTTGTTTTAAGAATGAATTTAGAGTTTAGGCATTCATAACCCAAAAGTAGAGATTAAGATTACAATAAAATGACCAACAAGTCTAAGTGTAAAGTGTATCGAACCTCCACAAAAAGCACTTTAGGTCTGTTTTTAAGGACCTTATAAATTAATAAATCATACAGACAACTCAGGTGGAGTCACAGGAGAAAGCAGCACCCAGACACAACGTGTTCTGTACAGACACATACCAGTGAGTAATTAGGAATCAGACCGTAAAATTCTGCCTTAATATTGGGAAGTGGTATTTTTAAAGACAATTTTCTGTAGAAAAATGGGGGTTTTTTGCATTTTAGTGATTTCTGAATATGCTGACCTAAGAAGTCATATTAAAATGTATTCTTTTTTCAACACAAGTGATTTACTTGTGGAGAAAAGGCAGGAAAGAGGCAAAAGTTCCTTAAAGCTGTTCCCTCCACCCTCATACAGATAGGTTATGCCCCAACACATGCCCACAGCAAGGCACAGACTAGGCTTGGACTGCTGCTGACTACAGTGTAATAAAACCAGTACCAGGCTCACCATTCCTTCAGCTGGACTCTGCTTCTCTGCTAACTTTTTATCCCCAGAAGCCTCTTCTTCTGCTCGGCCGCTGTTCTCCGGTTTCTGATTTAGAAGAGATGAGGACTTCTTGTTTTTTAGCAGGTGTTTCAGCAGTTCATTCCCTGACTCCCCTTTGGCTGCCGGAGCACTGAGTGGCTGTGCTGGACTCGGAGCCAAAGAGGTCGGCTGTGAGGTGACCTTATCCTCCTCCACCTTAATACTGCTAGGATTTTCTGGTTTAGGCTCAGCTTGACCTGAGCACTGATCAGTTTCCGCCTTTTCCAGTTTAACTTCTTGGAGGCTGGTGGGTGTGTCCGTTTTAGCCTTTTCAGCCTCTGCATTCCCACCGGGCTGCTTCTGAGACACGCTGCTGCTGCTGCTGCTGGGGACCTTCCCCTCCAGCTCCAGGGAGCTCCGGCTCTCTCCTGCGTTGGATGTTGAGGGGCCCGTTAACTCCACGGACTCCTGCTCATCCTGGTGCCGTGGCTCATTGGGGGTGTTCACTGTGGGGGTGGAGGTAGCATCAGAAATGGTTGGGGTTGATGGTGCAGTGATATCTGAGTGTGGAGTTGACGGGGCTTTTACTGACTCGGCGTCGTCGTCCTTTTTCTTTTTCCGTGTCCTTTTCTTTTTGCCTTTCTCTTCTGGGATTATGTCAGAATACAGCTGAATGAGAGACTGGCTTGACACAGGGATGTTTGCTGCCTGGGGCACACCAGTGTCCGACCCACACGGGGCACCACTCCCCAGCACTGGAGATGAAGGTACAGCAGAAGGAAACGGAGGCCTGACCTGGTTCTGCGTAAAGGCAGCCCCGGGGAGATTCCCATGAGTTTGTTTTACATTATGGAAATTGGGGGCTCCACCTGGAACAGCAGAGGCATCAGGTCCAAAAGCTGCAGGTCCCACTGGCCTTCGCTCTGTGCTTTGCATAAAATTGGTGGCAGGAGGGGAGGTCACAGCACCCTGCTGCAGGATCTGCCCCATCTGCTGCTGCTGCTGCTGCTGCTGCGGGGACGGCTGCAGAGGCCGCGGGGTTTGCATGAAATCACAAGGCAGCTCAGAACTGAAGAAAGGTATCTGAGATAAGGATGTTTTGTTATTCAATTCAGACCCCATCATACTGTGCTGCTCCAGCTCCATCCTCTGCTGCAGAGCTCTCTGTCGATCCACCTCCTGCATCAGCTGGATGCGCTGCCGCTCCTGCTGCTCCCGTAAGCGCTCCTTCCTCTCCCGCTCCTGGAAACTTTCACTGAAAGGGTTGTTGTCCTCAAACTCCACCCTTGGAGGTGGCCCTGACTGTGCAGCTGCATTTGGGCCAGGCACAGGAGCCGGTGTACCAGGAGCAATTGGCAATGGTGTCATTGGAGGCTGCATCCTTGCCGGATTCATGGAAATGTGACTCGCAGGGGCACTTGCAGGTTGCCATCCTGATAAATTTGACATCCTGGTGGGGTTGGATTGCCCAGGGATCACTACTGCGTGCTGCTGATGCTGGAGCTGCTGTGCCACCATGGGGAAGTTCTGCTGATTCATTGCTGGTGCTGTTCCTCCTGGAAGCATGGGAGGCTGGGCCTGGACCCCCGGCATTATGGAATGGGGGGCCATCGCACACTGCTGCTGCTGCTGCTTGATCCGGTACTCCTCAATCAGCTCCGCGTGCTCCTTCTGCTGCTTCCGGATCTAAACATTGAAACAGTCATTATTCATCCCTGTCACGTACCGGCTGTGTAAGCAGCATAAACCATATAATTCACCACTGTAATTCCAGGAGACAACAGACCTCAGGCCAAAATAGCATTTCTGCAGTGTTTTTAATGCTAAACAGCCATTACTTCATTAGAAATACTCCCTGTCCCAAGACTTCAGACAAAACAGCAGCACCTCAAAGCTCTAATTACACACCAAGACTGCACTGTGCTGAAGAATATACAAACCTAAACCAGCAGTGATCCTTGCCCTACAGATCTTATCATCCATGCACAGGATACAAACAGTTGGGAACCGACAGGACGAGAGAAACAGTGAGATGGATGACATTCACATATCAGCAACATTTTTAAAAGATGTAACTTGAAAGGAAAAGTTTGCAGGAAAACAGTGATGGATATTCCCATTTTTTCACAGGCAGATCCTCAAACATCTCATGTCAGATGAAAACACAACTCTTGCTTGAAAATTTCAAATTTTAAGACCAAAATAAACTCAGTGTGGACACTACAAGTTATGCCTTGTAGTTTAGACAAAGAGAAGTCGAGGGAAGGACATGACACTGTCAAGCAAGGACAAGCAAGAATCTTTCAGAAACACTGCAGATACCCAAATAAACTCACCTCTAAAAAAATTAAAGGACTTGCAATCCACTGGCTGATGATTCATACATTATGGGAAATCTCCCTCTCACTTCTGTTAATTAGATTATGACTTCTACAACTTATGCAGGGCTAGAAAAACTCTAACGTAATTCTAATTGTTCGATACCCCTCGTCTTTATCTGAGGCAAGGGATAAGCCAGAAAGCTCAGGGTAACACTGATGCTATAGGACACACTTTAGGCTGCAGGACGGATGCACCCAAAAGGTTATTTACACAATTATCCCAGGTCCAAGATGATTAATGAGCTCTGCCTTGGCACTGACACTGCTGGATAAACAATGCCACTGCACAGAGCCACTGGATCCATCTGCACTGCACAGGCCCAGTGCTCCAGGGCTTCTCCGTGGTCCTACAGCACTAAACCTGTGCAGGCTCTGTGTGGCTGTACCATGACGAATCCAAAGCACCACACCCTCCAGGGCCTGCAGGGATGGATCAGCAGTGAATGTCCCTGAATGAGCTGAGGTGTCCAAGGCCCAGTGCCGAGCACCCCCAGAGGCCCTGAGCCGAGCTGGAGATTTCAGCAGTGCAGAGAGAGCAGGGCAGAGCCTGTGAGCACAGGCACAGTGCCACAGGGGCCATCTGGCAGTGTCTGTGTGGCTCCATGCCTGGCCAATAACCCTGTCTCACATCAGCTCCTGGGGCACAGTCAGCTCCGGGCTCTCCGTGCCTGTGTCCAGGAACAGCCACTTACAGGGATCCAAGAGCTCTTTTCTCTCTCCATATATACAGAGACTTTTCAAAAACTAACAGAAGCTTTATTGCAGAAAAATTACTTGATCTGATTTGAAAGAGTGGTGAATTGCTTCCAACAGAAGGTCCTTAAAACTGTATTTTAAACCTAATTTAAGCTCCTACAAGGTACAGAACAAAATGATGATTAGATGTGGATGAACTAACCACTGGTCTAAATCAGTGGCTAAAGGGCAGTGGATGGCTTCTGCCAGCAGTAGATTAAACTTAAATTTTAAAATTACAAATAGGAGAACCTTAATTTGGGGGCAGTAAATGAATCTGCCAGCAATGTCATGATTAGCAGCTGTTACTTCACTCTAACTCCACCATAAGATTAGACTGTCACATGTATGATAAAGATTGGTTAAAGACAATTTTTTTTCATTTATTCTACTTGTGATTCATTGTGGAAGGGAAAAAAAAAATTATGTAGACGTAATTTACCCACTCCATCCCTCTTCCACACAGTGGAAAGATGAGCTAACTAATACCCCATCCAGCACATGCCTTGTCTTGAAGCAACACAGGAGCAAGAACTCGAGGGTCAGATATCACTCAGGACTTCATTCCAAGCTGTCTGCTGCCAATTTTTTTCCTTCATACTAGTAAAGAATAATTCTAAAGCATTTTCATTTTCAGCAGGACTAGCTGATCCTGACAATCATGGCAAATAATTTATAAAAAATGTCTTGAGGAACACAGCATTCACTACTGGTGGGCAAAGCACAGCTTTAACAAACCTATCACAGGTTTCATCTCACTTACCATAGTTACAATATGTGAAATTCCAACTGAATACAAGGAAAGGAAAACAAAGCCCAGTTAAAGTGGTTACAAGTAGAAACAGGGGCCCAGAGAAGCTGGGACATCTCTATCTTTGGAGACTTACAAAACTTGACTGACAGGGTGCTGAGTAACCTGATTTAATCGTGAAGCTACTTCTGCTTTCATCATGACTAAAAGATCCCCAGATATCCCTTTGACCTGTGTTATTCCATGACACAATACTTATGCTCAGCATCTAGGAATGAGACAGACCACAAAACTAGACTAACACTAAAGATAAAATGAAAAGAGATTTTCAAACTATAAAAAAAAGAAGATTGGGTTAGGAGGCTCATTCAAGCCTGAAACAAAGCCCTGCATGCTAAAACTTTTCTCATTTTTGCTTTGCATGGTGCCAAGAACTCTGCTGCAAGTCATTTTGCCAAGGAATTCCCCTCTTCCCAAAGTACTAACCCAGCTTTTTATCACAATGTTTGCCACAGCATATTCCTTTGTAGCTCCAGGGTCAGCTACACTCCAGAGCAATGCTGTTACACATGCAAAACAGAACAGGGAGTGGCTCCCTTTAGGTAGAGCTCCACCGTATCTTTCAGAAGATTTAAAAGAAAGAGTTATTACCAGTGTGACAGCTCAGTGCCAAGGTGAACAGTCTGGATTCCAGATGATTACCTGATCTAGCTGTTTTTGGACCATACTTTGCTGCTCAGTAACATGTTTAAGCTGTTCTGCATCTTCCTCTGGGAACTCCCGGCCGGCTTTCTTGGCTGTGCGCTGCTTGGCTGAGAGGGCCTTTTTGGATTTTCTGTGGGCTCCAATCTGCTCCTCCAGGTACTTCTGCTGCATTTGAAGAAGCTGTTGTGTATCTTGCAGCCATTCCTCGTATTGCTTTCTTTGTGAATCATCTAGAGAGAAGGGAAATGAAGTGTGATATGAGCTCATCCTGGAGATGAGGAGACGAGCTCTCATCCTACTTTTTAGAGCTCAAGTTTAACCATCAGGTTCCCTCCCTTATTTTAAGAGACTAGAGATCAAATTGAGCTGAATTTGACAGAGAATTTGGTATTTCAAGAAATACTAAGCTCTTGCAGTGACCTGAGTAATGGACACAGATCTAAATAACTGCATTTGTGAGAGAAAACAGTTTTAACACAGTCCATTTCAGGAGATATCAGCCAGCTGTTGAGGCAGCAAACATGCACTTGCCAGTGAGCAAATGTAGCTTTGAGAACAGCTACAGAATCAGCGATTCCCTGTTCTGCCACAGAAGAGGGGACGTGGAAGATCTCTGGAAGTACTCAAGTACAAAGAGATTAAGGAACAAGGACATAAACTTACAGGAAACACGGCCTGATTAATTCTGGTGTGTGCAGAAAACTGTTGTACACACAAAATTTATTTTTATGATTACTTCTAAGAAAAAGATTAAAATGATGAACACCATAGAATATTCATGAAGTGAAAGAAAGATACTGTCTTTGTAAAAATCGCTTTGTCAGTGGCAGCCCTCAGCACAGGGTCTTCAGCACCCGTGCCATTCCTCCCCCCAGAATAAATGCCTCTCATTTAGGCTGTAATACAGACATTGCTCTTCTTACAAATGAGAAATGCTCATCTGCCATGGGCAGTCCATTGCTCTCTGATGTTTTTCTGGAGGCAAAACAACCATGTCTGATAACACTCGATCTGCACTAAGCACAGAAAGCAAGAGAGAACACTGGTGATGGTGTCATTTGTCTCCTGCTCACATTTTCAGTGAGCTGGGACACCAGGAATACAGCACAGATCTTCCTTGTGAAGATCCTTGTTTAACAGGGATACCAAACAGTAGCATGATTTCAATAAAACCACGTCCTCTTGTGCTCCACTCCGCCACCTTCTACTTTAGGAGTCACTGTGTCAGTGACTGCTTTGACTCTGAACAGCTCAACTAAACCCACTCAGGGTGAGCTACAGCCTCAAGGTGCTTTCAGGGAAAAATTCTGCAGAACTGATCCCACAAACTGAAGGGACAACTGAGTGGAAACACTGAGAGTAAAATGAGCAACATGAAAGTACTGAAATATTAACGAGTTCCAGGTAAGGGTAACTACTACTGAACTGAGAAACAGATTTACTCAAGTGCTCAGAAACCACCACAACACAACCAGAGCGGGGCCATGCTGAGTGCTATGTGAAATCTCACCACAAATAATTAATACAGATAATCTTGCCAAAGCTCCTTATTGCACACTCAGTGCTGCTACTCCAGCTTCTGGGAAATGTGAAGGTGTTTACTTCTGTTTCTTATTCATAAATATCAAGTGAAGTATTTGTAGTAATAGAAACACTTTTTTACAAATGGTCTTTTTCTCCCAACATATGCTCAGTTTTAATTTCTGCTAATAAATCTTTCTCATCATAGAGACTAGGATTCACAATTGATCTAGGGCAGCCAGAAATACGGAATGCAAAAAGCTAGTGCAGTATATTTTTGCTTTCAACAACTGTGCTTCACAGCCAGGCTTGCCTAACCAATGCCTGGAAAGCTTTTTCTGGTATTTATTCAAATGACCATGATGCTGCACAAAACTTTCTGCTTCTGAAATAAAAAATCCCATCAATACAGACAGTATTCTCACTGAGCTCAGAATATTGCAACACAACCAAACACCATGTTTCTGCTATAGCAGTCTGCCAGTTAATAGATTACTGCTCTCACACAAGTCCAAATAATGTCAATTTTCGGTTTCTCTCTTTCCTTATGGTGTTTTGTTGATGATAGCTTCTGGAAAAAAAATGTTAACAGCATTTACTATACACCCCTTCATTATCTGGCACCATAATGATGAAATGATTCAATTTTAAAAGGATGATTTTTTTGAGAGACAGGATCCATTTGTGGACAGTTCCTTTTAAAGAAAACAGAACTGTACAATGAAAAAAACCCCCAAACCCCCAATAAATTATTAAATCTTTACTTACTGACAAAACCAGGACCAAAATTGGGAGGATTAGGTCGAGAAATCTGAGGTGTCAAACTTCCATCCTAGAAATTTCAGTAAAACAGACAGACAAGGATATCAAATCATGATTCAATTAAAATACCCCAAACCTAGTTATCATTATTGAACACTTTTGTTTCAAGCCCATATCAAGTTGCATTACCTGTGTAATTGCTTGTTGCATATGATTTTGGCCTTCACTGGTCTGAGCCCCTGGCACTGGCTGACCCATAAAGGGAAACCTTTTGACAAAGAGAAAGTAAAATTGTAACCTTGGAAACTGGCATTTTAGGGGAGAGACAACCTTTTGTATTATGGCAAACTTAAACAAAGCATCCAAATATTTTATAGACATTGGCTTGAACTTCTCTACCAAACCTTTTCAACATCTGGAGAATACAGACATTTTGCCCTTGGTTGAAATTACTGCATTTTACATTTTTCAGAGAGATGATGTAAATATGACCTACTGTACTAGAGCAGTGAAAACACATGCAAATCTGTATTTGTATTTTAGTCTTTTATAGTTTAAAGAAAACCAGTTGAATGTATTCAGGTTTCATGGTCACCAGCACAGTCAACTGGAGTTGGGTAAATGTCCACCTTGAGTAAGCCATGTATTATCATGGGGCACTGGACAGAGAAAACCCTGTCTGAAGGGCCACACAAGAAGAACAGGCACAGATCCTCCCTGCCCCACGGACTCCCCACCTACAGTAAGGACAGTCCCGGGGCAGCCTGCACAGTTCATAGCTCCTTTTATTCTCAGAAGGGATTTAAAGAGAGAATGAAACTTCTACTACTTGGGCTAAACATTAATTATACCCAGCAGTAAATGATTTGCTGCAACATGAGGTTCCACTGCTACATGGCCACCCCCAGTCTTCCAGCATAACCCATGGGAGATGTGTCATTACGTAACTAGGAAGTGGGAAAACAAGGGGAGCATCAAGAGTGAGGCCATGATGGCCATGCTGACCCATGACATTACAACTGGAACACAAGTCTGAGGCATTTGAATACCTTTTAGTTCCTAATGCCACACTACACTGGCTTTATTCCAAGGAGATAATCCTGTGTTAGCACAGAATGTGAACTACATGACAGAAAGAATTTTCTTTCATTTCCTGCACACAGTTTCCCCAAGCTCTGCCACTTCCTTTTAAACTCTGTAGTCCTAAAGACTGGTATCAAGTGTTGCCTACCTGTTCATGACCATTGGTGGCATCCCCATGTTACTCTGTGCCATGACTTTGTTGATTCCCTTAAGAGCCACCATTTTTGCTTTCATTATGGGATCTGTAATCGCATCAAAATCTGCAAGAGAAAAACAGCAGCAGTGAATCACACAGCTGAAACATTACAAGTTATTAAATGGAAATTACTTGTTTACATTTAGTTCATACATAAATCTTCAGTAAAACATTAATTGCATTCCTATTTCACATTAATTGTCTTCTCCACTTTGATATTCTCCAGGTTAATTAGCAGTTTCGCGTATCCTCTAAGAGAAGTTAGTCCAGCAACACCTGTCCCTGTTTTTAGCCACAAGATACAAACAAAAGCAGGTCAGTCTGAGAAGGGCTCTAGACCAAATCTGGCCTATGACCTGACACATTAATGAATTCTGTTTATAGGTTTAAGACTCAGGAAGAAGAGTTTTCTCTGTGATCTCAACTGGCAACTGGCACACCATCACTACTGCACTGTGAGAATGGCCTGGATGGTCAATGTAGTTACAACTTACACAATTCTCAAAACTTAGTGTTTCATTAACAGTTAAATGATGGTGATGGTCTTGATTTGAATGCTCAAACTGCTAGGTTATATTAAACCAGCAACCGCAGTTTTTCTTAAAATTCTTCTAGTACAAGCAGAATTATTTGTGATGTTACTGGGCCTTGCCTAGACCGTGGGTTAGTAACAGCTTTTGATAATTCCTTTTTTGGTGACACACCAAATACTGCAAAAAAAAGTCATAAAACAACCATAAACATAGAATTGATAGACCAAATATCAAAAGGTCAGCCAGTGCACTTGATCACCTAATTTTGTTTACAAAGGGAGCATTTACTCTGTATCTCATGAGAACCTAAAGCATAAAGAGAGTATGTGACACAGCTGATGTCACAAACATTATCAGTAAAGCAGAGTTACCCTGATCCTGGTAATGACAACAGGAGCCTTGCCACAGAGTTCAGAATTCCACCTACATGCTCCATTTCCATACTCCCTTTGTACTTAATAGGCAGGTTGATTTTTATTATGCCACCTTCAAGCTCTACATATTTACCTGCTTCTTGCAGTGCTATGGATTATTTAACTATTTATTTCTGCATCTTTAAAACAACTGAAACACAGACAAACAGAACACCCACATACCAATATTGGGGAAAAATGGCTCCGAACGCTGGCGAATCATGGCTTGCATCTGTCTCTGCTGCTGCTGCTCCTGCCTCTCCTGATCCAGGAGGTCCTGCAGAAGAAGTGGCTGTTCCTCTAGCAGAAGTGGCCTCTCTCGGTTCTGTTGCTGAGCTAATGGCTGAGGGAGCATCATCTGTTGGGGACCAGAGATGCCACTGGGACCAGGACGGTTTGGTACAGCCACAGTTTGATTAGATGTCTGTCCCGTCCCAAAGTTATGATTAGATGACTGACCCTGAATAAATCCTGGATTTGGTGACCCTTGAGAAAAGTTATGGTTCATTCGTGGAACCATGGGCAGATTTGAATTTAAAGTGTTTTCCAAGATCTGTCCAGCAGGTGTCATGAGTGTTTGTGGAATACCTGATCCATGGTTCATTTGTGTGGGTGGCAGAGATTGAGATGGAGATCCCAGAGTTCTTGCTTCAGCATTGTCTGAGCTTTCACTAGACAGCAAACTTGAGAGGACTGGGGTGGACCCAGAAATACTGCAGGAACTTACTGCTCCTTGAACAGGCCGTGGAGCAGCTCCCTGAGCATCTGGACTAGGCACAGTTGTATCTTGACTAGGAACAGCAGGAGTTTTGTCAGGGAATTCTGGGTTGGCAGGTTGTGCAGGAGCCTTTTCTCCATCCTTTAACTCCACTTCAGCAGCCTGTTGAGCACTTGTGGACTCAGTATTTCCATCACCTTTTTCATTTTCATTCTTCTTTTCCTCCTGAGTGTTTGGGGAAAGTACTTCTGTTTTAATTTCGTTTTCTGTAGCTGATTTCTTTGGTGGAGACTGGGTCTCAGCAGGGGCAACAGTTATATCACCTTGTTCTTTCTGTTTGGGTTCTTCTGCCTTGCCCTGGATATCAAGTTTGTCATCAATGGGGACACTAAGGTCTAGTTCTTCATTAAACATTCCTTTCTTATCCCCCACATCAAGGTCTGGGTCTGTGTATGCAATTAAATCAAATTCCCCAGATCTCAGAAGATCATCGAGGTGAGGATCATTGGTTTCCAAATTATCTAGAGTGTCCAGTTCATCTCCTTTCCCATCCTCTGTGTCCAGGTTCAGATTTTCCAAATCCTCATCATCTAAATCCTTGACTTCAACACCGTCAAGGTCTTTCACATCCAAATCTTTCACAGCAGGATCATCAGGATCAAGCTTTTCTTCTAGACCATCACTTGGCTGGTTGGGAATCTGCAAGTTTGCAGATTCATCACTTGGTGCAGATGTAGACAAAGATGGTCCTGGGAACGCATCAGCAACTGGCTGACCCAGAGAACGCATTACAAGTGCAGGTGGGTTCTCAGGATTGATTGGATCCTGCTGGGACTGCGACATGTGCTCCAAACTTGCAGACATCTGCAACTGGTTTGGTATTCCTTGAGAATTGTGTCTCAGTGGTTCCGCCTGTCTTGGGCCTGGGAATTCCTGCCTGGGCAGGAAGCCGGGGTGCCGCTGGTGCTGAGCTGCTGCATCCATCATGTTGGCAGCAGCAGGATTGAAGGGCAGCCTCGGCCTCCCGTCAGGAGCTCTGTGACGCAGCTCGATGAACGCCTGACCCAGGATGTTGTGCTGCTGGACCGGAATTCCCTGCGGGGGAAAATGCTGCGAGATCCCAGAGGCATTATTGATCTGTGGACTGTTCACTGGCCGGGGCATATCAATAGACAGGGATCTCCTCAGCTGTGGGGGAACTCCAGGGCGCTGCATCGGCTGCTGAGGACCAAGGAAACGTTCCTGACCATGTCCACCTCCTGGAAACCCATATCTAAAAAAAAGCATGAAAGGCTAAATCATCTTTTTTCTCAGTCTCACATGGCACCAAAATGCTTTACATGATGCATTCATCAAGATATTTAAATAAATGTTTTGACTGATTATGCTTACATTTAAATGAGCTTTATGACTACAATAAAATAATTGCTTTAATTATGTTTAATAAACAACCTGTTTTCAATTTCAGTAATAATAATAATGGGTAGAAAACTATGACAGTCAGAACTAACCTAGCAATTAAAATACATGTTAATGCAATTGAGAGTAAAAAAAACCCCAGCGTGTGGATTTAGAAATTACTGAAATAAATCCAGATACCGAAAAAATTCATTTCTGAGATAACAATGTATGTTGATACTGGTATTCAGTTTACATTGTAGCATTCATCGTAAAAATGGCACAGAAAGAACCTGGTGTTTCATTACATGCTTATTAGGAATGAATCTATTCATTATTAAGACATCAAAAATAAAGTCTGATCTTTTACTTCTTTTTTTTTAGAAATGCCCCAAAGTCTTGGACAAAAAGATGTTTCAGGTCAACTAAGTTCGACTAGTTCTGCAGTTTCTCCAACCATATTTCTGAATAATTCCCAACAAAAGAGTGTAAAACACTTAGTGTAAAACACACATTCTAATGTTACAGGAAAACCCACTGCACGTATGGAGTTCAGGAAGGTTACCAGCTCCTGTAGATGATTTTTCATCCTGTCCAAAAAGCCCCCTTTATCTAACTACTCCTGTAATACCCTGGTTTTAAGAGATCCAAGAGCTTACCTCAGACCATGAGGTCTCATCCCCATGGTGTTAATATCTCCTGGAAACTGGGGTCTATTGAACTGCCCATCCCCAGGGAATGGCCCACGCTGGTCCTTTGGGTACATGGAGAACCTTGGACCACCTGGAGGGACCACAGAGGATCTGATATTCCCAGGATAGGGAGGAGGAGGGCGGTTAAAGATTTGATTTAAGTTTTCTTGCTGCCAGTGCTGAAGAGGGGCTGCATGGGGAGGAGCTGCTGTGTCCTGCAAGGCCTTTTCCTGACGAACCGCATTCTTCTTCTGCTGCTGCTGCTGTAGAATAATCTCACGGAGTTTCTGGCGCTGTTTAAAAGAAAATAAATCATTATGCTTGACACTGCGATTGACACATCTTTTGAAGTGTTACACTCTGCGAGGTTAATCCTTTTGGAGGAAAGAAATCCTTCAGTTGTTACAGGAAAATATAAACAACCATAATCACCTCAGAAATGAGAAGAGGGGCCAAATGGTGCAAGGTGCTGGTAACACAACTTAACATCCAGACCTCTTGTTAGAGTGTATGGTGTGATGCCATTCTACCAATTAACATGGAAGCAACTCTCTTTCCCTTCTTCTATTCCAGCAATGCAGGCCCTTTCACCACAGAAGTGCATTCTGAGGGACAAAGGTGACCAGAGGTCCACTGAACAAAATTCAGCAAGAGGTTTACGCCACAGCTGCAGAATTTACTCTAATCCTGTACAATAAATATCACCAATTTTCCATTAAGTTCACTTCCCATCCGTCCTTCCAAACAAAAGATTGAGCAGCTTTCCGCAAGCTGAACGTAATTCTATCTCTCAGCAAGAGCTGTTTGCCAAACATTCACAGACAGAAACTTGGAGTGAATGTGCCTCAAAGAGCACTGACCAAGGGAAGGATTCACCTCAACACACTGGCCAACTGCAAAGTCAGACATGTGGTCTGAGATCTTTGCCTGTACTCCCTTCTCCAGCCAGTGAACAAGTCACTGACATCAGCTCCACACCTCATTTGTTACAAAACAGAACCAACTGTCCTTTTAAAATGCTTTTTTCCCTCAGACCGTAGCTAAAAACACTATTACAGACCAACCATCTACATCTTCAGTGGCTTCAAATATAGCCTTTGCTTCTTTTTCTGGATCTTGTCCAGACTCCTCAAAAATTACTGATGTTTTCTATATTCTGTATTTTGTGGTTCTATCCAGGAGGACCAAACTAACATACCAAGTAAATCAAGGTAATTCTTACCTTACATGTAGCTATGTTTAATGGCAAGTATTAACAAGAATGGGGGAAATTCTTCTACTTACAAAATTTTAATACAATCAGAATTGAACATTATTCTCACCTGTCTTAACTTCTCGGTATCTGCTTGAGACATATTCATGGTATTCTGTGTATCTGTTACTCCCGTGGTGGGTGCTGGGCCAGGAACTTGGGAAACTTTGGGAAACTGTTGTCCTTGAGAAGTCATCGGAGAATTTCCGGATGCACTGAAGTTGCCCTCAGATCCAGGCCGTGGCTGTTCGGCAGCATCATGGACCAACTGACCAGTTCCAAAAGATTCTGGCTGAGGTCTTGGAGTCATTGGTGGTTGATCATATGGTTCACGTGCTGGAGTAGCTGCACCATGGCTAAATGAATCTGTTATTGCAGGTCCTGCAGACCTGGGAGTTTGAGAACATGGATCTGATGGCCTGACAAAAGTGCCCTGCAACCTGTTCTGTGGTGACTGCAGGAAAGGATCTCTATTTGGTATTAATCCTGGCCTTGTCATGGCAGATCTGTTAAAATTCTCAGGAATCCCTGGCCTTGGGGTTGCTGGCTGCTGAGAGTAAGGATCACTGAGAACTGGCCGTGGTGTTCCAGGAGGCTGGGCATACGGATCAGAATGTCTCTGGTTTGCTGGGGACTGAGCAAACACATCTGCTGGCTGAGCAGGTCTTGGTGTTGGTGGCTGCTGCATATATGGATCCACTGTGGTGGGACGAGGAGTTCCTGGGGGCTGGGCGTAAGGATCAGCAACTGGCCGAGGAGTACCTGGAGGCTGGGAGTAAGGGTCCTGAGAAGCTGGCCTTGAAATGGGCCCAGACTGAGGGAAAGAATCACCCTGCTGTCGCACTACCCGTGGCGGATGGGCAAAAGGCTCCTTTATTGCAGGGTGGGGAGTGAGGGGAGGCTGGCTGTAGGGATCATTGGCCTGGTTATGGGAAAAGTTATCCACCGGCCTCGGTGTCAGAGGGGGCCTTTCATAGGGATCAACAGCAACGCGCCGTGGCGTGGCTGGCATGGATGAGTAAGGATCTTGTGGGGACTGAGGAGGGCGCAGAGGAGTTTTGAAAGGTCCAGGGCTCCCATCAACAGGAGCAGGAGTCGGAGTCAATGGAGGCCGTGCATAGGCATCAGCAGAAGTTACTCTCTGTCTCTGAAACGTGTCAGTCCTAGGAGCCGGCTTAGTAAATGGATCACTGCTTCCAGCAGCTAAAGGAACCTTCCCTGACTGCTCCATAACTATGGGTGACCGTGGGACCCCCAATGGTTTGGAGAACTGCTCTGATGGCATGACAGGCCTGGGTGTGTCTGGTGGCTTTGCATAGGGATCGCTGCTACCTGGAGATGAAGAACATGAGTCCCTGACTGGCGAAGGCCTGCTTCCCGACGGCTCCCGAGATATGGATGACTGTGCTGCACAGGAATCTAACGGGGCAATGGGGTTTCTTCTAACAAAGTTCTGGTTAATGGGTGCTGGTCTGGGTGTTCCCACCATTTTAGCATATGGATCCATCGGAGAAGGAGGCCTTGTGTTTGTGCAACCTGGAGAAAACATCTGTTGTGATGATGTCTGAGGAGTCTGAGACTGAGACAGTGAATCGTGTACTGGGATTCGGGTGGGAGTGGGAGGTGGAGCTTGTGGCTTTAGGAACACATCATCTGAGGACGCTGATGTAGGCGTAGCAGGGAGCTGCTGCTTTGTGAACAGATCCTTATGGAATGTCTGTTGTGCAGGAGACATATTTCCATTGCCAGTCTGCGGCGTTAAGGGGCTCTGGATCCCGCTGCTGGGTGTGTCTGAGCCAGACTGGTTCAGGAGCTGCTGTGAACCGAACTGCTGCTGCTGCTGTTGCTGCTGCTGTTGCTGCTGCTCATTTTTCACTTGTTCCAGCTTCTGGGTGGCTTCTATTTTGGCCTGCTGCTTACTTTTTTGCCGCATTTGCTATTTTAAAATTTTGATGAAAAATGTTACACTTCTAAGTTTAGGGTATACAAAATCAATCTAATAACTGAATCTATAATTAAAACTTTAGGACACGTTCATTATCAATTACAAGTAATCGCAGATTTTAAATGCAGTGGGAGCAGAGAGTCCAGCTACTTGTAAAGTTCAATTACCTTGACATGCATCTTGTTTGCCTGGGAATAAGCATTTCCCAGGTTGCCTAAAGAGCATCACTGCTTTCCAACCTTATACTCTGGAGACAAAGGTTACTGACATGCAGCACTGGTGTGGGCTTTGAGAGATACTCAGCCCCATGGGAAGCAGCAGTCTGCAGGACAAGGTTACTGCAATACAGGATATGTAATAAAAACCTACGGCACTGGCCAGCCATACAGAGAAAGAACAACCTATTTCTATAATACACAGCATTTAAGAGTCAAAATTTAAAGAAAAGTATTTTTACAAGCAGCTTGTCTTCTGATAACTTCTGTTTTCTTCCCAAGCAGAATGGCTGACTTTATACTCTTCTACAAAGGAAGATTCAAATTGATTTTATTACATCAGATTCCGACAAGGCAATAAAAAGCAGGAAGAAAATAACAAAACACCCTAAATGCCACACACCTGTCTGAATTTCCATTCCTGCTCGTGTTCCGATTCCCTCTGTTTCAATGGATCTTTAAAGAGGTCGGTTTCGATGCGTGAGCTGGGATCGATGCTATCCTGTTGCTGCTGCCTTTTCATGGAGTCATTTGACATCTGTACTTTATTGATACGCAAAGCAGTTCTATTTTCTCTGGCTTTTTGCTGGAAAAAGAGAAAAGATGCAGTTAACCTTATTTTCTTCTACTAAGTGTGCACACTGCACATGGTTATTCCTAAAAATCTATCACCAAATCATTTATACAGCCTGTTTTAATCACACATATCCTCGAGGAAATGACATTATGCACTTAAAAAAAAAATTCCAAACAGAAAATATTTCACCTCTATAGAAATTCTGTGTTTAACATATATGGGAGGAACTAAAAGGTTATTGGCAATTAGTAAATTAGTAAACCTATTAGCAAAACTTTTCTATACAGGAGGGTATCTCTTCCACGCACTGTGCTGTGCCAAGAAATCGTTAATCCCACCAGTTTACCTTTCAAATCACATATTGGTGTAGTCTACAATGTGAAGACTGAGCACAGCAGATGATGTTTGGATCAATAGAGGCCACTAATGTGGAGAACTTCAATGACAAGAAAAATACAGTCTAGTCCATTAAATGACCTTTAAAGATCTGAGTCTCTAAACAGTTAACAGTATAAACATAGGATATGGGCTTATAGATCAGGAAAAACTGTATGGAGACACAGCAATTCCTCTTCAATGAGGCGTTTTACAGCCATAGTGACACTTTAAAGTATCTAATGGAACTTTCAAAGAGCCTGCTTTACCACCAATCTAGGATGTGATTTCTTTTCTGAACCAAACCCTTGCATCCTTTTTCACAAATTTATTTGCAGCTGTCAAGTAGGGCTTGCCTAGAGGAAAAGGCTTTAATACTTCCCCCCCAAACAATGAAACAGTGACATGGATGAGAGCACCAATGTCACAGCAGCAGAAAAATCACTGTCATTTTTCTCTGTAAGTGATGGGACTGTGCATGCTAAGTAAAGTAAAAAGCCTACAGTGAAAATTTACTAACACTCCTCTGAATTTCATTTCAGCCTTTACTCAACCCCTTAGAGTGCAAGTCCCTCAGAAGAGGCACCACAGCAGCTTCTTGTGTGCACAATGCCACGAACTCCAGCAGGAGCTGCATGGCAGGAACACAAGAACTGTTCTGAGAGGAATTAACCACATCTTGCTATAATAATAATTATATTATTATTATTATTAATACCAGTGTAAACACTGGTGTGCAGGAGTCTGCAGTCTGTTCCTGAACATAAGGGAAATAATTTTTGCTGCTGACTTTTGGATACCCATCACAAGGACAGGACCTCATTTTTTAAGAACAATGAAAAATAAAGCAATCGGTAATAGAAATAATTGTGAAGTGGTAAATGCCACCCATGTAAGTGGGTATTATCTTATGAACAACTACGAAGAAGGAATCACCAAGATTAAGTATGGCATGGAAAAGATAACGTAGAGGTCCAAAGGTGCTGAAATTGCAACACTGAATAAAAAGCAGAATAATGATGATGCCACAGTGATACAAGGAAGAAATGAGAGAATTATTCTTTCAAGTGGAAAGGGTTTCAGAAAGGTCAAGAATTCCACTTCTCACACTTAGTTTGAGATACGATTTATACTCTTAAAAGTTGTCAGAGATAAGGAGAATTTTATATTTCGACAGCAGGAGATGAGGTCAGTACTACTAAACTCTGAGTCATCAACATGCAGAAGAATCAAGTTTGGTTACTGATGGGACTATATGAAAAAAGGGCAGGGAGGGGAAGGCTAAGAGACTGAAAACTGCAAAATCCACAGAAAGCTGCGAAGTGAGAATGATCATCCAATTCCTGCTATGAAGAAACAAAAGACAAGAACCAGGAGAGAATGGAGATGTGCCAGGAAGTTAAAGAAAAGAAATTTGCCAGCAATGGTTGGGAAGGTCCAAAAGAATCAATAATACAGGTTCTGAGATTTGGATGTACACAGGCTTCAACAAAGCTAAGGGTCACCCCCTCTGAATGGCAGAAGATCTGCAGAACGGAATCAGTGACCTTGTAACTCCATACAGATTCTACAAATATCTGTGTTCACTTGACTCAGATGCGAAGAAGGTGAATGATTTTGGAGAGAAAAATGGGAGTCTTTCATGCTCCCCACAGAATGGAAGATCAGAAGAGTTTCCATCACCAAGCAATACAAGAGAGTAAAAAGAGAAGGGGAACAGTAAAGCAGGAACACAAGGAGTAGAAGTAAATGAGGAAAGCAGGGATGTGAGCACTGACACCTCTGGAATTGTTAGTTCAATGGCTGAAAGACTTCAGCAACTCTAATGGGGGAAAAAGAATAGTCCAGTGAGAGAGGACGATGAAAGGGAGAGGAATCTCATGATCAGTTGCTATTATCTTTCTGAAAAAATTGGTGAGATTCTGTGTAGAAAGAGATAGAGCAAAGAAGACTTGAGGCATGAATCAAATGCAGCTGAGAGGCAGTGGGAGCCACAGATGTTCTCATCTCAGCTGATGTCTTTAGACTGCACAGTACCAATCGAGTTTATTCCAAGACCAACAAAGAACACAGGTAGAAGTATTCAGACTTAGAAGTCAAATTACAAAGGTATTCTTGGAGTAAGGGAACTTCCACTAAACCTAGAGCCTGAGTTACCAAAAACAAAACAAAACAAAACAACACAATCTTATAAATGAAATATATGTTTGCTGGAAGTATGCAAATGCAGGTGGGAATTTTTCTTACCACATAGGGAGACCTCTCCTGAGAGCTTGCTTTCCTCCATAGTTTAGCAATCTGCTTCACTCTTGTAGCCCAGTCTGCAACCAAAAAATGTGTCAATACACAAGGCTATGATTAGTCTATTTTAGATACTTTCAAATCAAGATACAGCAGCTACTGTAAAATCATCAAGCATAATTCAGTAAATAACTCACCTGGAAATTCTTCCTTCAGGTTAGGGAAGTTGATATTTGTATAGAGAACAGGTGCTACAGTTGCCATTTCACCCAAAGCTTCTTCTTTCTCCCACTTCAGGGTGCTTCTTTGAGCACTGGACATGGTATCACCTTCACCTTCCAGGGCTGGAGCAGCTGGTGTCCATGAGCTGTTGGGCTCACTCACCATTGGACTGAATGCTGGATTCTTATCCCTGACAGACCAGAAAAGGGGGTCGTTTTATAGATTGTGTAAAAACAACAAAACAAACCCTCAATTAGCAGTACTTATTCTGTTTGCTATGTCAGTAGTGAACACGCTGCAAGAACATAAAAGGTTTTGTGGTGGCTATCAAGAACTAATAATATCACAGTACTAGTAACCAACGACACCCTCCAGGTGAGGTGGTTTTGTTACCCATACTTTTTTTTAATGCTAAATACACTAAATATCTTTTATTCCCCATCTGGACTTACCTGGCATCAGTGTATGGCTGCTGTGTAATGGGAGAGAAGGTGCCCAGCCCACCTCCAGCAGCCAGGGCCGTGTGAGGGAGATGAGGGTTGGGGCCAATCAGACCATTCATGAGGGGCACTCTTGGAAACACATTCTCCCCTGGAAAGAAGAAGTTTAAATCACTGTTTTAAAGGGTGACTACTTCTGCAGAGGTGGAACCTTTCACTGAGAAAACAATGTCTCCTCTAATGAAAAACTAATCACTTTAAAATTTTACAGCACTGACCTTCTTTTTGGAAAACATTTTACATCAGTTTAAAATCCTTCCCTATCAGCTTAAAGGATTCTTTTCTACTGTATCACATCCCTGCACGTATTTTTTTTTTCTTGTCCAAAATGAAACTTTTTTCAAAAATGGATTTCCAAAACTTTTGCAGTAGCCCACGCCACAGTACTGCACTTTATACCGAGGTAAAATTCGTAAAAGCTAATGGTCTTTGTGTTTGTTACACCCAGATCCAAGCAGCAAGCCATGGAGAAGGTGGTTTTCACAGTCCTTGCAGGATTATCATTAGCCACCTGAATTAAACATCTCCTCTTCTGAGACTCCTGAGCATTGCACCGAAGTAAGCCTCATTATCTACTAACTCCCTAATTTGTAACCAATGAAACAGATAACTCTACTCAAATGAGCATTAGCATTTTCTAATTAAATGTCCAGTCTAGCAGTA
Source organism: Falcunculus frontatus (assembly GCA_013398115.1). Taxonomy (NCBI): domain Eukaryota; kingdom Metazoa; phylum Chordata; class Aves; order Passeriformes; genus Falcunculus; species Falcunculus frontatus. The sequence continues at coordinate 412,477 of VZRV01004675.1, forward strand.
CAAAGGCAGAAAATGTTATTTATTTGATTACAGTATTACAAACATGGCACAGGCAGACTCATTCCAGCAGATGGTATTTGCAGATGTTACTACACAGAATTAATTCTGGCCTTTGGATCCCATCACTTAAGTGAGGTTGTAACTGTTGCCCCAATATTTCTTTAAAAGCACAGAAGTAGTTCAGGAATCAGATGCATCTGCAGGATGACACTGTATCATTCTCCCATTTTAGGAGACTGTTTCTGATCTGAAGGTTATATAAGCTATGCAGCAACTACAGTTGTAAGTAACACAACAGCTAAGAGAATGTACTTTGTTATAGCTGGTAAACACAGCAACTGTGAAGACCTGGCAAGCAAACAGGATGGAGAACCAGGCCTCTGGTTTGCACTGTGTGATCACATCTTGATGAGAAGAGCGCAATAATTTTATCTGAAACTGCTGAAACTTGATGCAAGCTGCCCCATTACTGAAGGATTTATCTCACAGAAACATGTGGATCATTCCACTATAACAGAACCAAATCGTAAATCTAAAACTTTGTCATCACAGCAGTTCCCACAGGGAGGAGCTGAACAATCCTACAGAGCCCAAATGCTGGAGCTATCTCCAAGTACTCAAGTAACTGGGAAAACAGAGACTGGTATCTATATTAGCTTTTGCTTAAAATCAAGCCATTATTTATTTTAAACACTGTCCTTTCTAGGAGTTTTTGAAGTCTTTTGTTTTTATGAAAACTGATCCAACCAGGAAACAAATAACTTTTTTTATTATTATTAATTCACTGGTCAAATCAATTTGCATAGTACTTCTTGCAGTACCACTACAAAAGAATGGGCATTCTTTACATGAGCTCAAGGAAAACCCACCAGAGGTGATGTCTGATGAGAAAAGGAGCACATTCAATTATACTCACAGATACTGCTTAAAAAAATAGCTCTACTGGTAACAATAATAAGTAAAATCAATCTGTCCCTTGCCTTCAATATAAGAGCAAGAATATGCTCTATCAACTCATGATAATTTTAGTAGTAATGAAGAAAAATAAAGTATAATTTCCAAGATAAATTTTAAATTAAGTTAACCTCCTCTCTATTAGGAGTAGCTAATATATTAAACTGCATTCCTACAGAAATTAAGATTCAGTAAATCAGTGTTACACAGACTCTTGCCTTACCCTTGAGGAGGTACTCAAAAGTAATTAAAGAGTGAAGTCAGGAGAGAACACATGCTTTATCACAGACTAATTTCCAAACCATCAAAGTGTCAGCTAAAATAAAAGCATCGATATGTCAGAAAAATCTCAAATAACTGTCCTTTTCCATTAGCAATATTTACATGGATGTTAATCACATACTCCCTTCAGAACAGGTTTAGAATAATATTTCACAAATTAACAATGGCAGATTCCCCAACTTTGCGCAGCATAAGGTGTGTCCTACTTCCACATCAGCATCTAAAAGGTGCACAACTCCCCTGGCCAGGCTGCTGCTCACAAAAGCACCAGAAGAACATACCTTGGCTGTGCAAAGACATGAGTTGTGGTGGGGGAGGAGGCTGTGGCAGAGGAGCTGGCTGTGTGGCTGCTGGACTCAACACAGCTGTGAACAAATCTTCAACATCCTTTCCTCCCAGCTCTGAAAAAAACGCTCTGTGTGAGCTGCTGGCATTGCTTGTGAACTGTGTTCCATAAAAGACAAGGAGGATCAGAACACGTACCTGGGATTTTGTACAGTTTGCCAAGAATAGCACCTGGACAAAGTAAAGGCAACACAGGGTAAGTAATCATCAGAGGAAGCAATAAAAGTAATGGTGCAACCAAGTCCAAACAGGTCTGTTACAATATAGAGATGGGACATTTGGGGGGAAGAAAAAGAGAAGATGATTTCTACTTAAGTTCTCTACAAGGCCAAAATTAAGGACAAAAAAATTACCATCTGTGACCATTTTGTCTAGTTCTGGACTGAGGATTCCATCCAACTGCTCCTCACTCAGTGGCCGTGAGCTCTGGTTGACATTCGGCTGAGGCAGAGAAGAAGGATCATCAGAGATGGGGCCAATATCCAATCCAGCTGGAGGAAGAAGGAACAGTAAAAGTCAGACATGAATAGCAAAATTTACTAGTATTGAAGAAAGAGCATAAACCCTGTTCTGGTCCCCTAAAATTGAGCTGTCAACTAAACCAGGACTTTCTATTATTTGAAAGGTAAGGCAAAACAAAACATTGGTTAGAAAACATAAAAAAACCTTCCCACTCTTTACCTCCAGTTTATTGTATTGTTTGAGGAATGATAATCAAATATAATGCAACTGGAACAATGGGAAGTAAGACTACTGAATTTAGGTTCAGCATGGTTTTGAATGTCTAGGTTTCAGTATATAGTTCTATTTAAACAATTTTTCATGTTTTGAAAAGAATCACACCAGTAGTAAACATGGTTCATCCTCATATACCCTAAGGTTCACTTCAAATGTTCTTCACTTCAAATATTACAAAAAATATCTACTGAAATGCTGCTGAAGTGTAGCCAATACAAAAGAAGCTATAGAAGTTTCTATTTCAAAAACAAATCCTGACTATTATGGGTTACATCAAAGTGATTTGTTGGCACTAAGAAAACATAACTCACTACATAAATTTCCTAACATCCCTTACAAGTCAATAAATCTCTCAAATGAGAAAAATCGGGGAAAAAAATAACTGTATCCTTCAGTATTTAAAATGTATTTCTGTAATAGATACCAAATAATCCCAAATCTAAAATAATGAAACATGCCATTCTACTTACTGTCAACCTTTTATATAGAGTGATGAACCATTATCCAGTGAAAACAAAAGGATTGATGCTGACTGCTTTAATCATGCTTTAGTATACTCACATTGGTAAAAATGCTTCTCGTTTACAAAATATACCACTATGATAAAAACTACACACTACTACAGGAAGTAACATTTACAGTGGCAGCAAGAAAATGCATGGGTTTGTATCATGAACACAAAAAAACTAAGGAAGGTTTTCAAAAGCTGTAAGCAAAACTTGATGCAGGACTCTTTAAGGCGGAGTGCAGAGTTTAGAGGTCGTGTTAGACTCAAACACCACAGAGTGGAAAATGAAACATGAATTAGTGACACAGTAAAGGAGAAGTAGTTTCTACACATGCAGTTCTTTCAGCTAAAACCACTAGGAAAGAGGGCTACTGCTAACCATGGATCATCCATTGTTTAGATTCTTACCAAATGGGGAGGGTGAGTTCTCAACCTGGAAAGTGCATAAATCAAGACCTACAGGACCCAAACCAGATAAAATGGATGATTACAACACGAAAACAAAAAAAAGTAAAGAAAAAGCTGCATGCTGAAAAAAGCTACGCAGGTATGAGAGACAACAGCAGCTACATTTTATCCTCTCTTAAGCAGCAAAGCAAAGAGCCAAGTAAAAACAAAATGTTGACAACGTTGGGCATTTTTATGGTAGAATAAACCAAAATCGTTCCAAACCAAGGTATTCGTAAGATATGAAAACTGTATCTGAAATGACCTAGAGCATAACCTACAGATACAGTACAACAAATATTTCTATAATAAAGAGGGAAAAAAATGAAACAACTACTGGAGAGACTCTATGGACGTACATACCTGAATGATCTCCAGACTTTACCAAATCATCAGAAAGTATTCCAAGAATATCATCATCAGTATTTAAGACCTCAGAAAGATCAGCTAAAGGATCGTCGGTGCTGGCTGGAGAAGATGCAATAAATAAAATCAACATTTCTGCATCACTCTGGTGATGTTCTTGAGCTGCAAACCCAAACACAGAGGTACCAGGCTCTAAGGGCCTCCTACAGTGTGTTAAACTGCAAGTGTCCCTGGGGTCAGAGACTGTGCTGACCAGCATCCCCTCCCTGCCAGGACTGAGCCATCTGCATGTGCTTACGTTGTTTAGTGGTTTTAGAAGTGATAATGTAATCACATCATGTGAAATAAACACTGGATGATTTCAGGGGAGAAATAATCCCAAGATCTACTCTGAACTTGCAACCTCTAAAGACACAAAGGCCCACAAATGTGTAAGTCAACACAGGGGTTTTATATAGGACACAGCTCACAGTAAATCTAAAAAAAGTACTTTTTCTTTTTAAAAATAGGTAAATCAGTTACTTCTTTTACACCGCTCTCCTTCTTACTAGAGAAGTGACTAGTTACTACACCCTGATAGGGAAGTGAAATCTAAGCATAAGAAGCAAGAGAAAATAAATGGAAATTGAAGATGATTCTTTAAGTTCAGAAGAAAACCTGAAGGCCTGAGAATGGCCAGAGGTAGAAATGTCATGTTTGTTTGCCATCTAGAAAAAAATGGCCTGATAAAGCAGTAGATTCTTTAGTATTAAATAATAAATTCTGGATACTATTATCTTCTTGACCTCCAATTCATTAGAGAGGAATTACTCCAAATGGCCCATCTGGTTTTATTAACTAGCTGTTTTGGACTATTACAGATGTGCAACATTTGCAAAAAATGTTTGACAAACGAATAAAAGCTGAGAAAAATATTTTTCAGTAAAACTGCAGACTGCCATGACTACATGAGCAATCACTGCCAGACCAGTGAAAGATGATGAGACGGCAAATATACATTTAATTAAACAGAAAAAAGGGATTAATGCAAATCAGAAAATGTACAGTGTGGAAAACAAATATATAGCCAGGTTGAAGAGGACCGGAAAGCCAAAGAACACACACATCTCACACAAATACAGATGTATTTGCCATTGTTACAAGCCAACTGCCCCAGGAAAGTACATAGCTTAATTCAGAGCCTGGTGCCAAGGATTTACTTCTATCATGAGGCTACTTCCCAAGCTGCTAAGTTTAACAACGAATTACAAGTTCCTTCTGCTGGTTTTCAGAGACAACCCTTTTCCCTTCTTCCATTACCAAGTCAAAATGAAAATCACTTTTCTTCACTTGACTATTTTTATTCTTCACTTTTACTCTTTGTAATGCAGACAAGATGAAACCACCCTAATTAAACCAGGTTTTATATTTGCCACTCAATGAGGTGGATTAATATGCCAGTGCAGACCAGTCCATTTAAATGTGTGTACAAAATACAGCTCCTGTTGATACCAGCAAAACTATCTAGCAGTGCCTCAAAACCACACCACTTCACAGGCATAGTAATTTTGTGTACCTGATAAAAAGTACTGTTAAATGTAGGGCTCTCAACAGAATAGAGTTGTTGGGGTTTGGTGGGTTGTTTTGGGGGGGATTTTAAAGGTTTTTTTGGGGTTTTTCAGATACTTGTTTTCATTCTGGCAATTTGGTCTAATTATGCAAGTAACTAACACCAGGCACCACAAAGTGATGTAACTACTTCAGCTGGCTGAAAGACTGATTTTAGCCCTTAACTTTCCTGAATTCCTGCTTGAAGGCAGGTAAGTATCAGGGAGAAAAAAGCCCATGAAGGAAGCATTGGGACTGTTATTAGCAGCCTTTAATTCTTCTCTAGTATTTTATGTCATGGTGCTTTTCTCCACAGCCCTTGTGCTTGGGAATAGTCCCTAAAAATTCAACTTCTAATTTGAATATAAATATATAAGTATCTGGGAAGAACTCAGGTGAAAAGATGTAACATTTAAAGATATAAAGCTTACCACCTGCAGCTACAAATTGGCCATGAATAAATTCAGACTTTAAATGAGAGGGTCTCTAACTATGAAGTCAATCCGATTCCACAGTGGCCTTCAGATGAGGTAAGGTGGAAAAACCACCCTGCTTTCAAAATGGAGTTTGTTAAGTCTATAAAAAGACTTGAGTGCTGGTGATAGCAGAGGGACAGAGTCTATAAGCCGTAAAACTCACACAAAACATCTAATCTAAAGCATGTTTTTACTTTTTTTCTTCTATTTTTCCCTTGTTTTTATTCCATGTGTGTTAAATATTATATTGGAAACAACAAAATCACTTGAGTCAGCTGCTTCAGATCACAATCAATAGCTGGTTGACATCTGCTGCCAAACAAATAGCTCAATACTGCTCATTAATTTGACTCTTTTCAGAATGGAGATGAAAGCCAAGACAAAGCAAAAAGGAAAATAATTTGCTTGTAATGGTGGATCTCTCAGAGAGCACAGTTCTAATGCTATCTTGTGATCCTGATCCCTCAAATGCAGTTACTCGTATTTATTTATGAAGTTCTAAAATCATAAAAATGCCTCTCCCAAGGCTGCAGCCATCCCAAGATTTTTAATCACACAGTAACATTTCTGGTTATAAAATGTCCCAGCAGCACCTGAATCAGTTGCAGAGACTCAGGCAATTCCTCTCCTTTTGTCTAGGAACAACTTCTTTAGCATCCTCTGGAGACCCCACTTGAACAGATGACTTCTTCAGCACTTCCAGAAAAAAATACACTGAATTTAAGCTATTTCAAACTAAAGGAAAGGTCACATTGCCAGAGCCTTCACAGAACACACTTCATCAAGTGGCCTCTTTTTCATCAGGGACACACAGGTCAGGAAACTCAAGAGAGATGCAGACAGTCCTCAGAATGCAAAAGATCCAAATCAACAGCTTCAACTTCACCCACGACCAGACAAGGAGACTCATGAGCAAAACTCTGCACACTGTGCTCCAGCACTTGGAAGTGATTTTAAGGGTTGGTGCCATGCAGAACAGAGTGCACAGAGTGCCACATGTTATAAAAACACAGGAAAGGTGAGTTTTCTAACTGGAAGTAAAACCAGAAACCTCTCTGCCAGATGAAAATCAGGGCTGGGAGCCTAAAGCTCACTTCATTCACATTCTCTAGAAATTAACAGTAAACAAAGGATTCCCAAACCCCTCTTCTGTCCAGCTCTGCCAATCCCCATCGCTGCTGCAATCCTGGCTACTGAAAGATTCAGCTACCCTTAACTAAGGTGTGAGAACAAATAAATCACAGACCATGCCCCTGAAATGCAATGCCAGTTCAGGAGCAGCCTGAACACCTTGCTGCCCTCCCCAGCAGTGCTGGGTACCTGCTGGAAAATAGAGCAGAGTCACTTCTTTAGATGCTTGAGAGCTCTCTGGAAGATGAACAAACAAATCTAACCCTTAATCCTGGGATTACACAAGTGGAGTTCCCAAGAGAAAAATATTTTCCTTGTGGAAAAGACCTGTGCAATTAAGGAAGGACTCCCACGGGAGTCAGAAATCCTTGTGGGAAGTGGCACTGTAGGAAAACAGCACAGTTGGTGACAACAAAGTACTGCAGACCCCCAGTTCAGGGAACAAACAGCTCATGTTGTTCCTGCTCCAGAGCCAGGTCTGTATGGGAGTGATGAAAACATCACAGCTGCCCTGGGACATTGTTCTCATCTGCAGCTCCTCTGTAAGGGAGCTCAGCAATTAGCCAGTGAAGCAGGGCCCCTCACACAGGGGGATGTTCTTGTAGAAATAACTGTGTCCCACAAAGTCCCAGGCAAAGAGTTAAGAACTGCATTGGAACTTATCAATACTGGCAGATGACTTCAGCCACTGGTGCTCCAACTACAACAAACAGCTCCATCTGGACACGGTTTTGGCTGGAAATCTGAACAGTTGCAAGACAATTGTTGAGAACATTCCTATGGCCAGAAAGCACTGTCCTTTGAGTGTCTCACATGTCAAATGGGAAAGACAGTAGGTTATCCACTAAAGACATTGATAATGATTTATTTATTAACAACCACCTCTTTATTATTTATTTCTGAATAAAAAGAAGAAGAAATTATGAAGTTTTACAACTCTGCTTTTTTATGAAGAACTTTCAAACTCTGGAAAAATGGAACATTAAATTAACATCAACTTCATGAATTTCTAAAGCCCTGTACCATCACAGCACATGAACACATTAGTGACTTCAATCTTGCAGTTGGATAGGTCAGGAAAGACCTCTGAAGTTGAATTTCTCTGGTTTCAAAAGAAAGCAGGTTTGGAAAAAAGTCATAATGAGCCTGCCTTCTCCTCTTGCAGTGATGGAACTAAAGAAATACAGACCATGAAACACTCCATTTCCAGCAGCTTCCCCTTCAGGGGAAGTTAACTTTTGCATTCTCTATTACTCACAACTTCAACTGTAGGAGAACCAATGTTTAATTATAATACAGCCTTTTGCTTTTCATTTAGCAGATTTTCAGTGAGTAACAATCACAAATAAGTGACCTTTCCTCAAATGACTCTCTGGACAGTGCAAATTGTGTCAATGTGTGAAAACAGTTTTAGATGGAAAAACTCTGGGGATCAGCCAAAACACAAACCATAAATTAACTAACATACACAAGAAATAGTAGCACAGTTTGTAAAAATAAAGACACCTCTAGCCAACAGCATATACTACAAGAAACAGGGAAAAAATTATTTGGAGGAGACAGTAAGGTTTTAATTGCTCTTTTGTGTGAGGCTGCTCCTTCAGCAGCACTTTACAACCCTCTGGCTATTTGCAAAACTCTCAGCAGAACCTTCAGTAAGGTTTTGCAATAGCAGAAGCAGAAGATTGCCTAGGGGCTACAAACTGTACCTGGAAAGGGCACTCATGTTCAGAAAGGACATGGTGAAACAAAAATTCCGAGGAGACTGGAAACCTAAAATCATCTAAAACAGTAAAGAGAAGAAAAGTTGGACGATATTCATCCAACTAGTATTCACTAGACTACTAAAAATATCTTTTAATGAGAGTATCTATGTTTTCTTCTATAACGAACTGTATGCTTGTTCTTAGACAGAATTAGTTTTCATGGATTTTATAGCCATGGACGTTACAGTCAACATGTTGCAGATTTGCTTTAAGTGCCAATTGCTGTCTCATCCTCTGCTATTTCTGAAACAGCTGGAGCCCTCAAGCTGAGTATCACTAAATATCAGTGTTAGTTAACCTCACAAGGACAGTTCACATAAAGAATGCTGAAAAATACATCAGGTAAACAGTGGGAGAAAAGAGAGTGGAAAAGCCCCAGTTACAACAATGCAAACAACCTACTGAATTATCACTAACTTCAGGTTTGTATACCTTGAGGTCCCAGTTTTGCCTGAGCTGGAGTGGAGGTGGAGCTAAGAAGGGGGTCAGATGAAGGATCCAAGAAATTGGTGGCCAGGTTTGTTTTACATGCAAGTGGAAGTGACTCTTCAGGTAAATTATCCAGGCTCATCTTGTTCTGTCTACTGGTATCCAGTAGGTCTTTCCCAAAGAAAGCTTCCTGCAAAGGAGACAAAGTAATTCAATGCAGGAAGAACACTGTATTGACTGAAAACTTTGGGCAAATGACAAAGTTAAAATTAAAAGCAAAGGATTAATAGTATGATAAAAACACAGTCTCAGTCTCAGAAGTATTCCAGTATGGCAATATCTCTTCCAGGCTATGAGGAGTGGCTACAATTTACCTGAGGAAGCTACAAACCAAAGTTTTAGGATTAAATTCATGCCTTAGATTACAAAGAAAAACTTCAGTCTTCTCACACAAATGTGGCACACACAGTGTACCAAGACAGTGTTATTACCTATCACAATTTGTTTATTATTTAAAATATTTCTCCTTGCACAAAAAGGACAGCTGAATAAGGGGGACATTACTGGACAACTTGATCGAGAACTGTGATTCAATTTTGACAATGACCCCACACTGCATTTCACAAAATCATCCTCATGTCTCAATGCAGTAACAAAACACCTGGAAATGTTCAACTGTGTCCAGTTCTGGGCCCCTCAGTTCAGGAAGGACGTTGAGACGCTTGAGCACATCCAAAGGAGGGCGACAAGGCTGGAGCAGGGCTTGGGACACAAGCCCTATGAGGAGCGACTGAGGGAGCTGGGGTTGTTCAGCCTGGAGAAAAGGAGACTCAGAGGTGACCTTATCACTCTCTACAACTGCCTGAAAGGTGGCTGTAGTCAGGTGGGGGTTGGTCTCTTTCTCCAGGCAGCAACTGACAGAACGAGAGGACACAGTCTTAGGCTGTGCCAAGGGAAATGTAGGTTGGATATTGGGAAAAAGTTTTTCACGGAAAGAGTGGTGAAGTATGGGAATTTTCTGCCCAGGGAGGTGGTAGAGTCACCATCCCTGGATGTGTTTAAAAAAAGATTGGATACGGCACTCAGTGTCATGGTTTAGTTTAAGTGGTAGGGCATGGGTTGGACTCGATGATACTGGAGGTCTCTTCCAACCTGGTGATTCTGTGATTCTGTAACTTACATTATGAAAGCAGCTTTTAAAATATTATGTAACAGCTATCACTCACCTAAGCCTGAACGCTCAGTAATTGACAACAAACTATCAGATTTTCAAATCAACCTTTATTCATTCTGTAACAACCTTTCTGTTTCCATGCTGTCTTTAAAATCTTGATTTAGGATACAGTTTTAAAAATAAATCTAAAAATAGATTTTTCAGTAGAAAACATTGTAATACTAATAAAGAATCTAAGAAATATTCTATGTTTTACAGGAGTAAAACATGAATGAAAAATATTTATCCTTAATAATCCAAAGGAAATGTTTTTTAAGTATTTTCTTTCCCAGTCACTTCTCTACTTATGAAATACAAGTTATTTTTTAAAGAGAAAATGTTCTGCCTCTCTGTTAATTCTTTGCTTCCAATCCCAATACAGTCCATGGCAAGAATTTTGGTGAACATCTACAAGATAATGAAAGTTTTCATGAAGAAGGTGGCTGAGAAGAACAAGCCGATTAATATCGTCACTGAGATACATAAATATAAACCAGTCAGTTTATAACCTGATTAATGGAAGGGAAGTTGCTCAATCACCATTAATATCCTGGTTATTATCCACAACTGCTGCCACTAACCTAAGGACACCATGAAATTAATGGGAGGGAAGAACAGACATTAATGTGGTAGGGAGATGCAGGGCATATAAATCCATAAAACTGTAGGAAAACAAGTTTCCCCTATCAAATCAAGTTCTATAATCCTCCAAAAGCAAAATGAGAAGCTGAGGAAGCGGCATGATCAGAGTAAGACATCCTACAGGACTGAATGTGGAAACATCATGTGCCAGTTCAGAGAGCAAAGAAATTATTCTTCTCATCTCTCAGAACAAGTAGAGATCCAAATACATTGAGAAGAAATACCAGAATCCTGGAGATTTAACATAATATACAGTTTTCTATACAAGCTCATGAATGTTCTTTACAGAAAACCCATTTCATATGAATGATCAATTTGGAATCAAAAAAGAAACATTAATGGTTTAAATGAACAATGAACCAACATATGAAGATTAGGCTTTTAAAAGGATTTACAACAGAAGGAGTAGATCACCAGCTTTACCTGCAAGTAGGCAGGAAACGTTTCTTCGAGTTTATTTTTCTTTTTCCTGTAACGCTTTTTTATTTTCTCAGTACTTTCAGAAGCTGGGGTAGACTCCTCAACTGGAGTGTCTGGCAGCTGTTCTGTCCAACCTACAAAGGAGTATTTGGGCACAAATAAGTAAAACACTCAGTATTTTGGTGCAGTGGCAGCACACCTGGCTACCTCTGGGTGCATGGGTCACTGCACATCACTCCAGATGCATTCCAAAGGTGGCTTTTATCCAGCTGTGAACTGCCCTGACTGCCCAGGCTCTGGCAGCAGGAAATGCCAGATGTGACACCAGGCACATCACTGCTGTACCTCTCAGGTGCACACAGACCTTTAATTTCTGTATCCCCAAGCGACCTAAGAATTTGCTAATTTGACAGAAATTATAGGTGCCATTCAACCAGATATCTGAAAAGACAATTTCACTGAAGAAACATCTCCAGTGTCATCAATGTTGAGTTACACATTAACCACCATTCATGCCATATACTATTTTTTCTCAAATTAAAAGTAAAAAACTTGGTTTTTTTAAATCTGAAAAAGAACTATCATAAAAATAATGAACAGCCTAGAAATCTATAAAGAAGCCCTTCAAGAAAAATTACACATTTATTCAGTTGTCATATTTCAGAGTGGCACTGCTTTTTCTAATAAACACAGAAGCACACAGTGCTCATCAATCATTCAGTATTTTATTACAACAGAGCAAGAAAAACACTGCAGGTAATGCAGAACTTTTCAAGTCCTGCTACTTCTTGTCTTGCCAAAGCAAATTACATGAAGTTAAGGACTCTGGCAAGTTATTTTAGAAACTGTATTATCACGGTAATAAAACCAACTCTGCTTTGTACTGCAGTGATCTCCTGTAGCATATCCAGAGGACCAAGAGTGGAATGCAATTTACCAATACTGTGACCTCTGCACTGTCTGAGAGGGAGATTTTACAGAGAAAAGGAGTGGATGTGACAAGGGTGCAAAAAAATCCTGGTCAAGCTGATGAGTACTGGCCACTGAGAAGCAGGCTCTCAGCAAGCTATGATGATTTAAAACATACAGTGATTTTCTAATTTGTATTTTTCTCAACTAGCAATTGTGCCTGAGCAGACAAAGAGAAGCTCCAACTTTCAACTGAAGAATACTTGTTGAAGAATACTTCTTTTTAACAATATGCATTGTAGTGTTACCCAGAATGGGGAATTAGCTTTTTTTGCCAATTTTTAAAAAATTTTTACTTAAAGGAGCAGACCCCTACGGAAATGATCTAACAGAAGATTTTCAGCACTACCTGAAATAAGGCAGTATGCTAGGCTGAAGTAATATTTACAAAGCAGAAACTACAGTTGCAACACTAATATTAAAGATAAAGCAAGCACCACACAAAGTGGGGACTTAGCTAGAGTATCTGGTTGCAACGATTAGAAAAGCATTTATTGGCTTCATAAAGTAGTTCTACAAATGCAAGCAGAGACAATATTTTAATGTTAGATTTTAATAAGAGTGCCTGGATGCTGTAGCAAAGATCCAGTCTCCACCATGTTGTACAAATCTACAGCAAGAGACTGATCTGGCTCTACAAAGGGTAAAAACACAACACCTAAACAGAAAGGAGGGATTATAGGAGAAATCACAGGCCAGGGTCTTTAACTGGGGTGGCATCAGACATCCTTTAGAAGCAGCTGCCTCCTTCTGCTGACTTTCCAAGGAACAGGCTCTGAACGAAACATATTCTACACCTCCCCTGAATAATACCTCAACATTCTCTAGATTAGTGTGAACAACTCCAGATGGATGGAATAATTTAGTCTAATCACACACAGCAAGAAGGAGAAAAAGGCCCATGAATAAAATCTGACTTCTCGTTAGGTGCCCAATCTACCGAGAACTGCAGTGTCAGAGGCATGAAAACGGCTCTGCCACGGGAAAAGACACCCAACAAAGTCAAGGATTCTTCAGCCCTGGGAAAGGCAACACTGATGGGGAAATATGACACATATCTAGAAAATATTTCTGTATTACAGATTAATATGGAATGATTTTTTAAAAATAATCTTTTATAACATTAAATACGAGGGCAGCTTATGAAACTCCCCGGTATCTAAAAAGGAATTATTTCTTCATGCAACAATAACTTATCATTAAACCCTCTAAAATAAAGGATTTTCCAGAGCATACACAGATATATAAAAATTGATTAGACACACTCATGGAATACGGAACTCTGGTGAGTATTAGAACTGATGGTCCAGAAGACACCCCTGGACCAGGGCTACAACTGGAGAAAGGTGTATCAGAAAGAAGACTGCTCTAAAACTAAAATAATAATAATAATAATAATAATAATAATAATAATAATAATAATAATTCTCACTATTTATCTCCTACAAAAGCCTGCAATTCATTATTTCAGTTTCTTTATAAATCATGGGCTCTGTTGAAATTACAGCTATGCAGGAATGGGTATTTTCAGTTGAATTCATAAATCCATTTATTACAAACACGACAAACACGTGTTGATGAGTTGTACTGTTTTTATTACATTAAGCACAAACAAACATTTAAAACCAAATTCCTGCACTTACCTTCATCTCTGCCAGGCAACTGTTCAGAAACAGATCCAGAAGAATCTTTCCTGGAGAGAGATCTTTTAGTCTTCCCCTGCCCTGTACGACTTCTCTGACGTACCATAAATCCACCAATACCTTGACAAGGAAGCAAAAATTCAACATACTGAATAAAAACTGTGTTTCATGGCAGCTGAGATTACTCTGCAGGTCAAGGGGATGGCTGCATGTAGATGTCTAAGAATGAATCTGAGATACTTGAAGGAGTTTTCATTTGGAGTTTTACAAAACATTTCTGAATTTTTATGTCTCAGTGGGTATATATGTAATCAAAAAAGACTGGAATTTCAGGACTGTAAAACATCCACATGAAGTTCAAATCACCAAACCTGGCAACTTTCAGATGTTGGTTTTCCCCTCCCTTGGGGCAAACTGATGAGTTGCTGGAATTAGCTGTCAATCCACCAAATGAAACCTATTAAAGAACCTCAAAGGACCACAAAAAACCCTCTGCAAACAGGTTTAGAGAGCCCACCACTCCAAATGATGGTACCAGAGAAGGACACATCCCAATTAAAAGGATAATTAATCAACATCATAGTGCCTGAAATTCTTGAATCCTTCACTAGAGACTGACTGCAGAGTTCCTGATCCTTAGTTGGTGTGCTTGTATCTAAATGCACCACATACAGGTTTGTTTCATTTTCCAGGAGAATTGCTGGCTGCAGAAAACTAATGGATGACTAATAGATGTATTCTACCCGGATACAGCTCAAGTGTTTGTGCACCCAGGACACATAGTTAATTAATTCAGTCAGGATAATTAAGAGTCAACTGCACTAAGAATTAAAATAAATGAATTCATCCAATAACAGAATTCATTAAAATTCACCTGTCAGAAGTAATCTGCAAATACCTGGTAAATTACTCTTTTAAAATATTTCAGAAAACAAGTAAAATAACTGCAAAAAATTCTCTGAAGTTCAGATATTGCCAGATATACAATATACACACACACAAAAACTGTCCTTCACCAATTACAGAAATACAGCACAATTTCCCATCAAGTTAAGATCAATACAAGGCACAGATCTGAACTACTACAAGTAACTGACAGCACACTGAGAACAAGAGCACTGCTGATCAGCAAAATTTGGAAATGTGTTTTGGTAAGAGGCAAAAAAAAAACCTTTGAACAGAACTGGGGAAAAAATCCACAGTCAACAATAACCAGTAAAATACTTCAGAATTTCATATTGTTTTCTAATTTTTTTTTGTAATTATACAGAAAAAATGAACAATGGACACACAATGACCTAAGTTACTTTATCCTACCAGGTCTGTATGGTTTTCGCTTCCTTTTTTTAATCCCATCAGCTCCTTCAGCCACTTTGGTATCATCATCCACAGCTTCCCGTTCTGGGCTGGAATCTGATTTTCCATCACAATCCATAAGGTCACCTTCTGCAGAAAAGAGGCAATGGTAACTTTAACTGGAAAAGGGAAAGAAAATTATTTTTCCCAAAATTTCTATATCTGACTGTTTTCTGAGAAACTGGCTGAGAATGACAGATTTTTCAAAAGGGTGACAGATAAGCATAATCCCTGGACATTTTTGGGAAACCCATCCTATCTATACACACATTTCCTATGAGACAATGTTTAGACCAAACCAGAGAATAAATGCTATAATTAGCATATGTAAATCAGAGAAAATTTTTGGTACCTCCTTCAGAGGCTTGTGCTAAGTGTCTGAGCAATCTCTAACCATATCATCAAGGAATATGGATCCAATTCACCAAGATAAACTTCCTTTTGTTCGTTGTCCTCCTCAGTTTTGTTTGATGGGGCTTTTTTTTTTTTTTATTGAGAAAACACTGAAAAACTGCAGCCTGCTCTTGGAAGGTAAAGTGCAATGATTTTTAGTGTAGTGGGTTCATGACTTGAAGCCTTGTGACTGACTGAAAGCAGACTGATCTATGAAGAGGAATTTGACTTATATAATACAAAATTCAGCCTGAAGGAATTACTCAGCCTTGAAGATGAAGACTATAATTCAAAGTTAGAGTTTATATTCTGCGGGAAAGCAGGGTAGAAACAGATGTAAAGTATGATGACATTAAAAAGCCTTTGGTGTTGAATAGAGAGGGAACTAACTCTTCCTTACATCCCCAAAAAGACCTTACATCTTCATTTTACCATAAAGCTTCTGAAATGTTAAATATACTCTCACCCCTGAAAAGATAATGAAATTCTGATGTTCTGCTTTGGATTTAGGTGTGTAATTCTAGATGGACTAAAACCCCATGCAGTTGTAAGAGGGAGAAATATAACAAACAGAGCTGGACTCTTCCACACCACTTTTGCTGTGGTTGAACTGCAACCCTCACTCTTCCACAGGCTGGGTCATGGCCCAGACTTTCCCACTGATAAAGACCTTACTGAGTTCTACCAACAAAGCCAGTGGCTTGGCAAAGGCTTCAAAGGCAAAGGCCAACAAGCTGAAGCTCTCAAAGCAAGCTCAACTTCCAAGTAGGCTCTAAAATGTAGAACACCCAATGAAATGCTGAACCTAACAAGAGCCTATAGACAAGATGGCAACAAAATTCCACAAGCTCAGTTTTCTCATATAAAGCCTCTTTTTTCCACCTGGAACATCAAGAGTCAAAATAAGGGGTTTTTCCTTTTTCCCTGGGATTACTACACCGTGTACTCTAATCAAAGCCATGGCACAGCTTTATTCATCCTGATGCTCATATGAAAATTCCAGATGTTCAGAGACAGACACTGATCCTCTCTACAGAGCCCTACACACACAGAGCTTCAAGGAAATCCAGCCCATCTCCCATGTACTTGCTGTGCTGTTACCATCACACACATGAATGAGTTTTAACTCTCAAAAAGGCAATGAAAGGTGATCAGAACTGAAATTGAAGTTGTGGAAGCTCTGGCTCTCCCCTTCATACCCTGCTATCACATCTATATATCCTGTCATCTACTTGAAAAGACCTGCCACCTAAAGAAGCCAAAAAGCAGATAACTAAGTCAAACAGTCATATAGAAAACAGGCACACGTTTTTAAAAGTAAAGATGATTAACTAGCTGCCTCCAAATTCAGAAGCATTTTTTGCTTTCAACAACCTAGCTGATGGAGAATATGAAAGCATGAGATGAAATTTCAGAGTCCGTGTAATGCTAGGATAGTGTACCAAATCCTGTGAATACTGGACAAAATGAAAGAAAAACAAACTGTTACAAAGGTTAAAAAGAAATAAAGGAAGCTATTATTAAAAAAAATAGTTCTAGTCAACAACAGAGGGTAAGAATGTGCTCACCAAACAACAGGAACAATACCTTCTATCAACAAGTTAACACTGGAACTTCACTGGTGGCTGAACTACTACTATCTCAAGTATATTCTGTAGCTAAAATAAGCTGCCTCTTATGACATTTAATCTGATTACCAAGGCAGCATTGCATTAACAGAATTGTGGGGAGGTGGGGTGTTTGTGTGCCTCTGTTCCTCTCCAAAGACACACCTCCATGACCAATGCAATGACTTTCTCACCTGCCACTGGAAGGAGCCTTTCCCCAGGCCACGGATTAACACCTATTGTGGCATCACCCTTCTCAGGCTGCACAGCCAGACCACAGCAAGGACAGTGGTGCTGCACCACACAAGTGGTGTCAGCCCAGATCACTGACTCTCAGGTCAGCTCACGTTACTCTTTCAGAAAAGAAATACTCTCAGCAAAGAACTTTTTAATCCACTTTCCCACTTGACTTTAATACCAGCTTTTCAGTGATACAGATGTCGCTTTGCTGAGCCACCACTTTCAAACAGCTTGCACTGAGTTTGAGTACACTTGTACTCAGTGAATGCACAATGTTTCCCACAGGTAAACCAAAGATCAGAGAAAAAGTCGTCTCCTATTTCCAGTGCTGGCAGCCCTAGAAAGGTGAGTTTCCTATAGGATGGATGACCCATAAACAGAACAACAAGGAAAATTCCTAAAATGGACAACAATGAGCCATGACTACTAATTTCAAGAAATTTCCACAAAACATTCTGTACAGAACACAGGAGTATCAGTGTAATAAGAACTCCCAGGGATATTTGCAATACACACAGGTACTGCAACACTCCAAGCTACAAGACATGCCAAAAGTAGACTGCTACCTCTACTGTCATCCATCTCCCCATCTCTTGAGTGCTCTGACTGGGCATCTGGGGGTGTCTGAAGCACAGCCACACTGTTCTGATTTATAATCTTCAGTTTAAGCTTTGGTTTCGTCCGTTTTCTTCTCGGTACTGTAACAGTGAGGCTCTGTAACTGAGACATGCCGGATTCTGTCAAGCAGACTCCATCCTGGGTGTATGTCTTCGGTGGGTCTATAAAAGTTGAATGAATCATAACAGCAATATAAAACTCTTTTAATTTACAAGTCTTAGATTTTTCAGGAATAGCACTTACAAGAGTTAATAATCCACACGTATGGAGCCGACCCATGAGTGAAGAAATTCGTATAAATAAACCAGAGATATCTGACACTGTCTAACACATTACAGTTACAGCTTTATGATTCAGAGTCTGATGTCAAATCCAGCAGTAATCCATTACATTGCTATGAAACAATTTATGCCAAGGACTCATTAGAAAGAAAAATTCGATTATGGAAAATGGTGCTTTGCAGGGTATTTCTGTATTACTGGCACCCACAGAAAACTGGGCAAGTCATACTTTGGGTCCCTGGTGCTTATGAGTCAAGGTGCCCATCCAGCCCTCAGCACTTTACCTTCAACTTATTAATGACCTTAAACCTCCCAGAACTCCTGGTAACTCAGACAAGTTATCAGCCCTATTTCATAGGCAGCCAAAAAACCCAAGTTGTATCAAGTGAGCTGCTCAAGATCAAACTGGAAATCTTGGGTAGAACCCAAGTCTCCCAAGACCTGCCGCCTCCTCAAGCTGTTACATCACAATTGAGTCCGCTGATAAGCTCTAACATTCCTTAATTCACCATGCAGAAAGGCCCTGTCACCTGAGCTGAGGCCCTGCAAGTAGAAGCTTGGGAACTTCCAGGGAATTGCCAAATAATAAAGAGGCTGCAATGATGCTTCAGCTCTCCGGAGCCGATTAAATCATGATTTGATTACACAGCTTCTGAAAACATACAAATATAATAACACTTGTTCCCTTTACCAAAAACATTTCCTCATGTAACATCTGACAATATAGCTGGTTCTGAACAAATTCTCCCCACTTGATTGCCTTCTTACACTGAACTTGAAAGGTGTGTGTTTCAAAAACATCTCACGCTCTTTTTCAGAGTGAATATTTGAGGGGAGAACCTTCTCTCAAAAGGTGACAAATAGAAAAAAAACCCTGATGTCATGGAACCTGTCCTAACAGGATGGAAGCTGCTGGGTGCTATCATTATAAAGACTGACTTGTGAGTAGGCTTGTCAGGATTATAAATTCGTAGCACAAACCAGACAAATACAGAAAAACTGCATCCTCCTAACAGCTCAAGCCTGTAAACATTTGTGTACATGCTTGACTCAGCCACACTGTGTTATCACCACTGATATTAAGGCAAGCAACTAAGACTGCAGGATCAAAGCATAATTTAAAGTGATTATTATAGTGCAGGTATGGCAGGCAAAAGAGAAGAAGAGAGAATGAGAAAAAAAATGAAAAGCATGCTGTGGTAACTGAAGGATAGTTAATGCTGTGTGTTACAAAACCACAGGAAAAGGAGTTTTTCTCTCATGTAAAAATATACCCTTAAAATATGCTAAATGATCAGATATTAAGCATTTACATTCTTTACCTAGTTCTTTTGATTTTGAAATAATCTGAGCTCCAACTGATGCATCACAACAGTCCAAAGAAGGCACTGAAAAATATAAGGAAAATAATTTCAACTTTTAAAAATGGTGATTGATTTAAATTGAAACTATCAATTTTCCTTCAAACAGTTCCGCTAAACTCCCTAATTTATACTGTTGGCAATTATTTACTTGCACTTTTAAAATAAAGTGCTTTTCAATGTCACAGATGTGACCACAAAACAAGCCTGATACAAGCTGAAGTTCTCCAACTTCCAAGAGCCAAGAATGGCACTGGAATAGCACTGAACTCAATGGGAAATTATCTCTTTCTACTGGACCAAGGGTAAACTAATACATGATCTACTGGGTTGGAAAACAACCTCTACATTAGTCATGATGTTCAGGTTTTGCTGCCCTAATCATTAAAAATGGGAGGGTTTTGTGAAGTGGGTATTGACCAGTATTTCCCCAAGGAGGGCCCAGCACACTCCAAGAGCTTGCACACAAGATTCTCGCTGTGTCTGTGCTGTCAGGCCTCTTACACAGCACTTATGAGAAGGCTGATATATCTGAGAACAGATAACACAGGACCTGTGGAAGTCAGATAGGGTAATTCTTATTCCAGATAAGAGTATTGATAAATGGAACAGCAGAAACTCAACCTAAAAGCTACACCTTGTGTGCTACAGGGAAGCAGTGGAACAGTGTGACTGAAAAAATAATAATCAAAATGCCCTGCAACACAAGGCTACTTTTGCTGTGGGCAGAAATGCTCTTCCCTTTTGCCTTTACTCTGTAACTGCAATCATGCTTCACTCACCTATGATGTGTAGACTAAACTTTTAATATTAGTAGTGACTTCAGAGAGATTACATAGACAGAGTAAGTAAAGTGAAAATTAGGAGCTTCTATCTTGCAAACGCTGAACTGGAATCAGAAAACCTGTTAGTCTGACACAGTTAGCACTACCACAGAGGCAAGTTTATCCATGCTTTTTTTTTTTTCCTTTTTTTGCCTAGAAATCTTATTCATGCTGAATTTAGGACTCAACATCTGGAGTACTTCCTTTGTGTCTGTCACTCGAGACCCCCGAGGCAGAGAAGCCGTGGGGGGTTCCATGTGTCACATCAACCATGGCACATGTGCTGCTGCTCCCCACCTCACACACAGCATGGGAGCCAGGGAAAGACTAGGAAAAGCACAAAAGCTTCCAAGTAACACTTAAAACGAGTATGAAAACTACAGGATGCTTTCTAGGCATATAAACAAGTTTAAGTAAAGTTCAAGTCTTCAAAAACTACAGTGCTTTGAAAGTTTTATGTAATGCGCAACGAATGCACAGGGTAGAACCTACACAAAACCAGTATTTCATGCAATTAGTAAATGAAAGAAGCCTATGATAACTACTAAAAAACTGAACACAACAGTGGAGGGAAAAGAAAGGGAAGAAAATAAATTGAAAATGACATTTTGAGAAAGACACAGAGCTGGAGAAAAACAAAAAATACGAGACAAGCTGTAGAATGGAAGATGCTCAAAACACTGAATTGAAAGAACAGAAAATAGGCAGATTGTAAGAACTATTCAAAGAGGAATAAGACATCATCTGTTCATTTAATTGGTTATAATTTACAAGATGTTTTAAGACTGAAGTAGCAATTATTGAATTGGAATCTAAGGTAAACAAGAAATTCAGAAAGACAGTTGTGAACAGGAATTTGAAATCCTTCATTTAAAAGTCAAACAACAGAGAGATCTTCTCATCCAGGTCAGACTGAACAATTTCAGCTCTGGAGATTTGAACAGAGTTGAAATGCTCAAATAAACAAGTTGATAGTGACAGAGGTGAGGCCTTCAGAGATCCACTCACAAAAACTGCACAAACAAACAGTGTTTGAAGACAGTATCAAACAGACTTCCAGAAAAGGAGCTAATTAGAGTGCAGATTAAGGATTACAATCAATAAAATGGATAGCAGAAAAGCATAGTCCTGTTAGAGAAAGCCTATCCAAAGGAAAAAAAAAAAATGGAAAAAAAGGTGTTTTCTGAGGCATTCAGCTGAAGTTTAACCAAAATTGTTCAATTTATCTGCAAAAGGGTTGAAACGTGCTGAATATTGTACAGCATTTAGTAGCTTCAGCTGAAAGTAAATAATTGCAATGGAATACAGTATGATGAGAAAAGAAAGGAGATTCCATTTTTAAGGCTGTAATAAAAAACAACAATTCTAAGAAAAAATGAAACCAGCACATGGGACAGAGTGGAATAGTTGATATAGAAATACAGCACTAGCTGAGCACCTTTATTGGGTGCCTGCATTAACTGTCAATGACACAGGGATTCTTTTGGTGAATAAAGTAACACAAGAACATTAGAGCTGACGTAGTAAATGTGGTCTTATGTTGGGTTTGTATCATGTATTTGTATCTTGTATTTGTAAAGTACATAGAATTAAGTTTCAAAATGAAGAAAAATTCTATCAGTTTAATGAAAATGATACAACAGAGACTGCCAGCCATAATGTGTGTCACTGGCAGTATCAGGCACCCCTGGACAGGGGTAAGTGATACCAAATCCTCACTTCCTCCATGGGCATGTTTACTTGAGCCCCAGGAGGAATAACTGCACACAGGCAGCCTCAGAAACTGCAACCAGGTCAGCTCTAACTGGTTACAGAAAACCAGGCAGAGCTGGTCCCTCTGAATCCTGCAGGGGAACAAAAACAGCACCAAGGGAGGAGGAAGCTGGAGTTTGGATGGAGAGAGGATGGGAGTAAGTGAGGAAGGATGGAATTTGCAGATGGGGCATATGACATACAAGGGCAAATGACACAGAAGCAGAACTGATGAGAAGATGGTCAGTAACTGCTTGTCCAGGAGTGGATGTGGATGAGAGACACACACACACACCTCTCCTGAATGTGCAGGAATTACAGCACGGGAAAAGCTGCTGCTACCTGCAGCTGCTACCTGCTAGCACCTAGTAATGAGAATTTGAAAATTTTTCTACAGGACACAGCAATATGCTGGGGGACATATGTTATAACTTGAGACAGCACTAAAAGGAGCCTGATAAAACACAGATCAGAGATGGTTATTTCACAATAACCCAGTAATCAAGGTTTCTGGTACACTATGTTGGAGTAAATCTTACCACATTCTGGCTTTTAGTATTTATGCACATTCAAGAAGAAATTTATTTCTGTTTCGTGAAGAAGATGACTTTGTAAGATTATCAGGTATGATGAGCTAGGGAAGAGCTCTTACAAATTTAAAAAAGTTTCCACTTTCTGAAGAAAGAGAAATGAAAGCTCCTTCTCCATACCTACACACTAGAATAATGTACTCTTCACCAAGAGTACACCTGCAATGTTTTATTAGGTTGAGAGGCTCTTGTTTCTCCTAGAAAGAAAATGGCTGGAAACTCTGTAATAATACCTGCAACACATCTATGATGCATCAAACGGAAAGGGTAAGAACCATCCCAGTAAGAATCCCACAATATGATACATTTTAAGAAGCTTTCTACTGCTAACTAACATCTGTTTCTCTAATTTATCAAATGCTAATTCTTCTCACTTTGAAACAAAGAATTACAGAAAATTTTCAGAGGAGTTTAAGAAGAATTCACGAAAGACCAAAACATTTCGTATAAAAGTACATGCAGGTATTTCTATGAACATGCATCAAAGGACATATTCAGACATGCAACTGTGCAAATGTACATGTATTAGAGAGGTTTTAATACTGAGTCAAAACAGGAACGAATAAGCGGACAAACTTGTCTTATAGAAAAGGTGAAAAAAACCTGCAGAGAAAGCTTGGGAACTCCCAAGGGACTGGTTCCTATTCCTTGGAACCCAAACCTAAGCAACACGACTTCATGGAGGTGTGCAAGAAGGACTAACTCAGGGGCCAGCTTCTGCCTGGAAATGAAACACCTCTGATACCATCTTGTGAAGCCGTCCCCTCTCACATATCATGGGCTTTAATTCTCTCTACAAGACAGGTCTGCCAACTCCAAAGAGAAAGAAAGGAGTATTTCTTAATTGGATCTTTTTGCTTTAACTACTCAAAGCTTACCATCAAAATAAACAGAAGTCTGTGTTATACCTGCAAGTTTCTTGCTTTTTCCACTTACAAAACACCTCTTTCCTTTTGAATTTTTGAAAGCAGATCTTTACAATGAAGCGACTTGCAGAAATACAGAAGCATTAGTCATTCTTCTATTAGTGATAAAAATGGGTTACTTGGAAGTGTTCCAGCAGGGAGTATATAAACCTCCAAGGTCAGGTCAGTAAGTTACAATTACTGCTGTGATGAGGACATGCCAGTGTTAAGGGACATTAGATGCTCTATTGAACTCTTCTTGGCAGTGCTTCTTCTCGAGCACATGCCTCACAACCTCTTCAATCTCGATCAGGAAAACCAATCTTACTGACATCTGCTTGGTGGATACGAGTATTTCTTGAAACATTCGCTTAGTTCTTGTACCTTCCTCCTACTGTTCTCTCGTGATACCCCAATAAAGGGGTAATACGAACACTTTCATGTGCTTATGCTAAAAATGGGAATAGGTGTCAATGTTAAAGCAGCCGACTGAAGCAGCAACTTCCCTGAGCTGACGTGCAGGGAAAACAGACCTGGGCTATCACCCTTGCAGCAAGACTATAAATCATGTCACAGGCCAACCTAACTGCTGACAGGCCACTCACAGGAACATTAACCAGCACCATCCCACAGAACCAGATGCTGTAAATGTGCTTAAACTGCAGTAACCTCAGCTCCTGAAGTGCCACTGCTACAGAACTGTGATACAGACCAACAAGGCTATTGGTATCCATGTCCAGAGAAGTCCAAAGTTCATCAAAAGGAATTACACATTTTAATTAAGGAATTACATGTTTTAATTAATAAGGAAGTGACAACTCCCGAACAAAAACGTATCGCCAATTCTTTTAGAGACTGCAGCTAGGGAGGGAAGCACTGGTCCTGAATACTGGGAGAGGTGAGGAAAAGGCATTAAGAAATCATGAGGGAGGAGAGGAAAAACGCTTACACAGACTGTTGTTACAGCTACTGCTGCCTCAGACAGCCTCAAAGCATCAAAACACACAAAGTTTTTCTGCTTAGAAATATTTTTCAGATTCTTCTGCAGATATAACTTTAGAGAACTAGGCTTTCTTCCTTCCACTTGACAAAGTGAGATGCCTTTGACCCCTTCACTACCAAATGCTCCTAGCAGTTTATCCGTATCTTCAATACCTCTACCCAAAATTCCCATGAGGTTTCCTCTGGCCTAAATCACTTGAGGGTGCAAAAGAGCTGAGGACACTTCCACAAGAGCCCCTAAAACAAACATGGAAAAAAATCTTACTTCTACCACGAGCCAAACCTCCATCAGAGCACAGAACCGTAACACAATCCCAAACCTATTTATCGCAGTGTGCAATCCTGCCATTGGTTTCAATCGTCTTCTTACCGTTTGTTGGTGGAATGTATGGCCTACAAATGGTACAGTCAAAACCCATATCAGCTATGTTTTCCACTTCCTCCTCTGTGTTTAAGTTCTGACAGATTGCATGCATCCATCTAGAAATTAAGTGGGGGAAAAAATACAATTTAAAGGAAATAGGTGGTGTTTTAGGAGACCCAAGTATCAGTCTATGGTCCAAGTAAATGGGAAGTAGTTGTTTAGTTTGAGTTCTTTTAGGGAGAAACCACAGAATCAGGCTCCCTCCACAGGAAGGAACTCTCTATAAATCAATCTCCCAAATATGTTTTAGTATGATAATTTTCTCCCTATATTGCAATAATTTTAATTACTTTACACAATGTACTCTAGATTCAGCCTCACAACAATAGTCTTGTAAGGTAAATCAGTTTTGTTTTTACAGGGCAGGGGGGAAGAGTGATTAATTAATTTGCCCAGAGTCAGACAGTTAAGTCTGTGGTACAACCAGGAATGAACTACTAAGAGACTTCTGAGACTCAATAATTCAGTGTTCTTTACCACAAGACCACTTCCTTCATCTCTATGCTTTTTACATTAGGGGGAAAAAATTAAAATAAGACTTGAACAGGAAAAACACGTGCAATATTAGAAATCCTTACCGATCACACTGTCTACACTGAATTATAAGCTCCTCATCCCTGTAAGTGCGGTAGCAGATTGGGCAGGTGGACAAACTTGCACAGGGAGCACACTGTGTGTAATTATTTTGCCATTCACATCTTAAACCTGGAGAAGTTGCTCCACAGTGTCTGCACCAAACACACCTGCAGAACAGACAAAAAGATCTATTACTTTCAGTTCATGGGAAGATAATTTTGTGGCTTTAAATCTCTCCCACTTAGAACGAGGTAAGTAATTAAGTTTTAACTTAACAACCTGTTTAACTACAAATGTTTAACAACATTTTTTATATTTTTTAAAGAAAAGTTCCTAATTAATAATTCCCTTCAAACTGCAAAAGCAAGCAGATGGGTTCTTGTAACAGCTCAACAGGTCAAAGGAGTTCCTGCTTCCAGCTGCCATTCACTTTGAGATTTGGAGACTTAACTATGTGAGAGGTCTGGTCTGTTTGTGTTTCACCCAAGTAAAACAAATGGTTTTCGCAGGGTTTTATTTCGAGAACACTTGGGTGAAGCACCCATTCCTTTTTCCAACTGAACACTAGGATGATTACAATGAATGTAAATTGGAATTTTTTTCTGCTACGAGTTTCAAAAGAAAAATTCTATTTCTACTTATGTGTTTTTTGGTATGAAGAAGCAGTTCTACGAGGAGGTAAGAGTTTCCCTAACAGACCGATAATTGAATGAAACAATTCTAAAAAAGCATTTTGTTGGCTTTGTTTAATACACCTGACTTAGATACAACTAAAATCTTGTTACAGTTCAACTGACATTACAAACACCAAGTGACAGGGAGAAGCAGAAGAGGCCAGCAGTCAGCATTTCTGACCCCAGGCCCCAACACACCATTTGCACTTCCAGCCTCCCTTTGGCACGGTCTGCAGGGGTGGATCCAGGCAGTAGGTGTGGTAGCTGATGTCGCAGTCGTCGCACAGGAGGAGTCTCCCTGGATCTGTGGCTTTCCCACAGGCTTCACACACTGTGCACTCCAGGCACCTCCAACCTTTGCTAAGTACCACTTTAGTAATCTGCAAAAGGCAAGGTGAGAAATAGTTGAAAATGGCTCAGTAAAGTGTGATCAATGTATAAATTAATCTCTGGCTTGTGGAGCTCAGGATGCTCTTCTGGGCACACCACCCACATCTCAAGGAACTCTTTATCAATTAGACTTTCTGAAGCTTCAATAAACAGGAATGGATTAAACAGAAAGAAACTGTCCTCCTTTCTACTCTTTTTTAAAAACAGGTGCAATGCTTCCCTTTTTCAGTCACCTGGGACTTCATCTGACTGCCAGGACTTTTCAAATATGGAAAGTGACGTGGCACCTGCCTCAGCCAATTCCCTCAGGACTCTGGGATGCACCTTGTCAGGTCCCAGAGACTTGTGTACATTCTGGTTCCTGAAGAGGTCACAAACCTGATTCTCTCATGTCATGATGCAGCCACAGTGCTGGAGTTTTAGTCATCGGAAGCAAACAGCTAACCTACTGCAATTAATATATAATGCAAGAGTAGTATACAAACAAAAAGTCAAATTATAATTGCATGAAATACACATATGGCATTTTGTAAAGTACGTGCAAAATAAAGTTTTTTGACATGTTTAGAAAAAGAAATCCCACTTTTACACAGCTATACTTATATCACAACCAGTGGAAAGTGTATAGTGTATATATTGCAGTAAATAGCTTATTTTGTGCTTGCTAGGTCATTTCACAGCATTCAAATTTAATTTTCACACATTCTCTCCTAGACTAATTAATGTAAAATGTATTAATTAACCACTCCAACTGCTGTCAATTCTGACAGCCAACAGGCAAATTGAATCAACTAAACCTTATGCCCCTAGTAAATGAAGATGCAGTATAATTTTTTCTTTGTTTTTAATTCTGCTTGGATCTAGGTTTAAAGCTTATATCTCAAAACTGTTATTTTAACCAACTGCTGGATAATCAGCGCTATTTATGGTTGTGAAATTACAAAAAGGTTAATTTCTCTTGAGGCTATGCATACTATAAAATGACATTTAATTAAAGTCTTTCACAAGTCGCATACAAATAATGGTCACATTAGCTGATGAATATCTAACAAGTTAATGACTCCCCTAATTACCACAAAACCAAAAGCAGCACAGTGCTATTAAAGTACAATATGAAAACAGTGTAATCAAGTAGTTTTTGTGTGTAACAGTAGCACTCACCTTAATACTGACACAGTATGGATGGTAACACTGCCCACACTGGGAACAGGCCAGCAACCGGCCCTCAGCACCCTGGCCAAAACTCCCACAAACCACACACATATCCTGCAATGACACAGAAGAGCAGACTCTCAACATGTGCCAGATACTGTGTTCTGAAAACATGTAACTGTAAAATCCAACTAGCTTGCTGTATAATTTAACTCCTAACAAGGACATTTATTCACTTTTTTCTAATTAAGAGCAGGGAAATGAAAAGAAAAATCGTAACTATTATCCTAACCTGATGGAGAGTGAACTTGTCACTGTTAGAGAAGAGGACAACTGTATTATGCATTGAGTTTTCTTCCTCATCTTTATTAGATGAAATATCCATGGTCGTGACCTATTAAAGAACACAAAACATAAATAGCAAGCACATCACTTTTTCTAAGACATGAGACAAAATGAAGCATTCTCTAAGAGTTCTGCAAATATTTATTCATACAGTTTAAACTTTCATAAAAAGCTACCTCCATCAGAAATTACTGCGTTAATTCACATTTTCTCATCAGTACAAGCATTATCAGTATTACAGATTTACAGACATATTCTTTCCTCTCCTTTTTTCACCTTCACATATTACCCCAGTGCACTTCCAAATGCAAATGGAAGGAAAGATACAGCCGAAGAAAAAAATCACTAAGCAGAAATTGTCATACTGCACCCAGTCTGCTCTGCTCCCTGCACGCAAACACTGAAATTCTTTTCATCAAAAAAGTTAATTGCAGCGACAGACTTTTGAGTATTAATTCAAAGAGCAACTGCAGAAATGTAGTTTGTCCCATATTGCCTAAAATGTGGTTTAGCTAATGTTCCAAGTATGTTAGAGGAATAAGCAAGAGCTCTAAAGTTACTCACTGCAAGCAGTTTATGAGGCTTATCTATCTTGACCATAAAAACTTGAACTGAACTTGAAACAGCTGTTTTG
Organism: Falcunculus frontatus; assembly: GCA_013398115.1. Lineage (NCBI taxonomy): Eukaryota > Metazoa > Chordata > Aves > Passeriformes > Falcunculus > Falcunculus frontatus. The sequence continues at coordinate 441,517 of VZRV01004675.1, forward strand.
ATCTCAATCCATCAGCTCTTACTACAGACAGTCATTCTTCTTTTTCATCAAGTGATTTTTATTCTGACCTGCCCTTTATTAATTCAGCATATTCATGTACAGCTTCTCAGGAAGAGAAACAAAAATGAAAGACTTCAACTGTGTTCTGACTTTCATGTGAATCTTGCAATACAGAATTTGCTGTCCATGAAGCTAAACTAACAGGCCCAACTATTATCTCTGAACCAGGAATATAAGGGCACACAGTTCGATTTAAAAGATCAAATGCATGATAGAGAAATGTAACTTTGTTTTACCAGCTGTTCCAATTATATAAATGTGGATTATTTTAAATACAGTCTAAGTCCTACACAGATAAGTTTTGTTTAAATAATAATTTAAATGTTTCACAAATCCAAACATAACTCTAGGGACAAATGCAAATATCATTACATCAGCTAGAGGAATCCTTCTGATACACAGTTGCTGAAACTCAGCATATACTGAGAAAGAGCTAAAAAGGGAAAATATTCTTTAGGTGTTTTAATTACCAAATAGTTGAGAGCACTGCAGCACAACTGAAACTGACCAGCTAACTACAAAGCACCTGAAACACTTTGATATCTTCAGAGAGAACATTTCCCTTACCTATTTTTCCAGAGGTTCCACAAAGTTCTTGTAATTGCACATTCAAAAGAGCAGAATTTGAAGGACTGAATCACTGCAATGTTGGTGTTTGCTGAATCCCAGCACTGACCCACCATGGGTTAACCTGTAGCCATCTTCTTCCCTGTTCCCAAGATATACTAAGGTATTTCCAAATCTGTGTGGCTGTCCACTGATCCCATGCTGAGTAAGAATAATTTTGAGCAAACTGACTGAAAATACTCCCATTTCAAACATTTATCTGGCAAAAAGCTGATTTCTCGGTATTGCTAACTTCTCTTCACCTACTCTATCAAAAGGCAGCCACATCTCTGGAACTCTGGAGCTGCCATCTACTTGATGACTCAAAGGATCAAATTTCTGTAGGAAACTGTGGAGAGTGATGTCCATTTTGTATTCATATCAAGTTCCCTAACTCACTCCCCCCCCCTCTGTTCAATTACAAAAAATTTTAGAAGTTTGATCTATAAACCCCAGCTTTTCTTGAAGTACAGATTTGTGCTTTGTAACACCAAAATAATTATGTGAATGCCTCCAGTTCATTAAGGTGCCTGTGACTAGCCTAAGTGGAATTTATCCTGTATGTTGAAAATTACAGATTTGCTTATGAATCTTGACCATCCAGTGCTTTAAAAAGGAAAAATGATAGAAACGATTGTTCCTTTTTCAGATCATAAACACCAGAGTATTCCAAGATATTATTACATGGGCAGCAGAAAGTGTGATAATAAACTCAAACAGATTACATGTAAAAACCCAAAAATGCAGCTCTAAAGAGAGTCTCAAGAATTACTTCACAAAGACATAAAAATGAGCAAGTCCTTCTTTGAACACAAGGAACAGGATGTCTCTCAAAATCTGCAGGGCTAGTTGGTAATCAGACTTTAAAAGGAACATTCAAATAGGACAAGTCCACAGTGGGGAAAAAAACTATGAATTGTTTTGCAGTCCAGATTTCCAAGTTTTTCATACTGAAATCCTTCTTCTTATGAGGAGCAGACTAGGACTGTGTAGGATTTTTGAGTTTTAAAAACACTTCAAGTGTTAAGTAGCTTAACTACCAACTGTAGTGAGCAATCACTTGCTTACAATCACTTCAGTGCTTCTGAAGAATGGGAGACAGCAAATGTAATGATTATTTTCTCAAGGGTTTCTGGACAGAAGCTGGGTACAGAATAGCAGACATCTGATCACAACAAAGAACTCAGAGTCACTGGTATAACAATTTGCTAAAGAGTCAAGGAAGCTTTAGTTATGGTAAATCATGATCTGTAAGGGCTCTCTGAAGGAGTCAGCAAATCTGGGGACAGGGAAATCTGACTGCTGCAACTTACCTCACTACCAAACTCTTTTGGCAAAGTCCTTCACCTACTTAAAAAAATTAAACTGACTGAATTAGAGGAATGGTCCCTACACTGATACAAGACACAAAATACAGAGGGAAATAAATTATCAGTTTTGTATGTGGGAGAACAGCACTAGTGGAAATCTGACAGGGCCTGTCTGCTAACAGGTGGTGGTGCTCAACACACTCGTGTGCAATCTGAAAAATCAAGTGAGAAGCAAGGTGACAAAACTTGCCAACAGGTCTGGGATATTCAGAGTAATAAAATCCAAAAGACAACTGTGAAGAACTGCACAAGAACTTCATAAAGCTGAGTGCTGGGCTATAAAATGGCAGATGCAAGTCCACAAAGTAAAGAAATTAACATGACAAAACAGCTGGTATTGATGATCAGAAATATGAAGCAGCTTCCATACAAGGAACAGCTCAAAATACTGGCATTCTCCATATTAGCAAGTCAAGAGTGGAAGGAAAAGGAGGAGAAATGATGGATGTCTATAGAACTGAGTGGCATGGATGGAGGAGGTGAATAGAAACCAGCTTTCCACTGTCTCTTCTCTAAGAGTATCCAAGGGCAGGCAGCTAATCCAGGAGGCAGCCACTTAAAACACAAGCTGAGGAGCTGCAGAACAAGGTTAACACGGCTTCCCGAAGTTTTTTAAAGTGAATGGGAAGATTTATGAAAGAAAGCTCCAACACAGGCTGCCCAAGGCAAAGACACCACCTCCTGTTCAGCAAGTCCCCAAGCCACAAACTGCTGAAATGCCTCCTTCTCCAGGCCTCTTCTGTTCTGCATTCTTGCCCCAGCACTCAGTCTAGAAGAACCTCTGCTCTGGTCCCCTACGGCTGCTGTAACATTCTCATGCAGAAACCCTGCTCTCTCCTTCTGGGTTGTTCCAGTGAATGCTGCCTTTACCCAGCATGTTCTCCACCCAAGGAAATGGAAGGAGTACTTTAAGACTCCCAACTGTTGTGTCTTTAAATGGCAAGAGCAGCACAGAATTGCCTCAGGCCTATCAGGCTGCAGTGTTCTAGTTCTTCATCACAAGCAGTAACAGCCAGGCTTCATCAAACACCCCTGGTTCTGTAGTGCTCGTTGTTTTTTTATACAGTATTTTAATACAAGAATTATAGCTGAATAAAATTATGTTACATTACCAGACTGCAATATGACTTTAAAAAATATGTCCTTACCCCTGGAATGACCACAGCCCCAACTCCATTCTTCAGTTTTGATCTTCCTCTGCCACCTCTTCCTGACAGTCCCGCACCACGCGGTCTCCGCTTCCCCGGGAATCCTGATCCACGGCCCTATTCAATAGAAGGTGACAATGTAAAAGCAACCTCAAGCTCTTTTTTATGAGGGATTCAAACTTGTTCAATGCATCCGGGGAAAAACGTAAGTAAAAAAACACCCTGTGATTTCAGGTGAGTATGAGCACACCAGGGCATGCTCATTATATCTCTGCATAAATCAGTGTGAAATACCTTTAATTACTTACATGGCATAATATGATCACCTTTATCATCAGTGAGAAAGCAGCCAAAACCAGGAATGTTTATTTTCTGCTCAGAAGTAACCGGAACTACGGATTTCCCCCACCCCCTCCCCCCACCTCAGTTGTAAAGCTTCCAAAATATATCCTTTATTCTATGATTCATTTTTCTTTTCTCTTTAAACAGCCAGCCCAGACAGTCATGGGACTCCTGCACAGGGTCTGGACACTTGATTACATGTAATCATAGATGCTTTTCTTACGCTATGAATAATCAAGTGAAACCTGGAATTTATTAGGATTCAGACCTTGCTCACAAAGCAAAGCTGGAGCTGGCTCCACGAAACTCTCTCAATTCAGCATATACAGAGAGAGTTTTTTATATTAATTCTCTCAATTACACTCAGATCAACATTACCCATAATGTGAAGTTTTTCTTACACAATATCCACTCATTTACAGACAGCTTCTTTTCTCCCTTCCTTATTTAAGATGCAGATGCAGAATTACAGTGTTGTGCTTTGGAGTATTCAGTGTGTTCAACTACAGTTATCTTTGGGAAGGCAAGTATGTTTTTAGTAATAATTACCTGTTACTCATATTGTGACTTAAGTTTGAAATTATGGGGTTTTTTGGTTTGGGGTTTGTTTTTTTTTTTTTTTATTTCAGAACGAACTAAGTACAAGAGGATTCCTAATCCTCTGTAATCATTTCCAGAGGGAAAAAAGAACATAGTCATGTCCCCAAATGCTGGCTGATATATCAGACATCCTTACAATGTTTCTCAGAGCCTCTAATCTGTGTAACTGATGATAATTACAGCATGTACTCAAAAACCTTTCCTACTACAAAATAAGCATTGAGATTATTTACTGTATTTCATATTTGTCAATAATCTCCTGGTTCCTCATACAGCCCAAGTATGGAGTACAGAGTATGGGGTATCCAAACATTTGCTGCAAAATACTTTTAATACCAAGGCAAAACATTTGCTCCATAAAACAGTTTTGATGGAAGCAACAAAGCTCCTTGGCACTGTGTCACCAACAGCCATGAACAGTCTTTACTGACAGAGATAGGAGGTTTTTGGATGGAAAGAAGCACTGTGGGCTCAATATTCCCTACAGTATTGCTCAAATATTCCAATTCCTGCTTTAAAGAAGATATAGAACTTTATGGTCATAATTAAAAGGAGAATTGAAGGATCCCAATGTTAAAATTTTATTAACATCCATCTATTAAAGGAAAGAGAAATTAAATTGACTCACACACCAAGTTAATGTAATGCAATGATGTTTGAGGAGTGAAAGGAAGGATGCTTCTGGAGGCTGAGGAATTCATATGTACTGAGGTGAAACAAAAAATGTCCAGATATCTATGGAGTTAATACATATGCACACACAGGACATACAATCACCAATTTTTTAAGATGGAAACTCTTCTGACAAGTTTCTTATTTTCTCTTTCAGGCCAGGTATCAGTATTGTTATTTTTACACAACTAGTAACAGAAATAAGCACATACTTGTATCAATGTTAATGCTGAATATTAAGCTGAAAATTAATGCTTAAAGCAGCAAAAGCTAAGCTGATGTCAAATTAATAAAACAAAATTAGCATGAGAGTTAAAGTGAGATGAACTTAAATCACCGGGAAGCTACACCTATTTGTAAGTTTCATCATTTAGCTTTTTTTTGCCTTTATTTAAACCAAAGAATTCTACTTTAGTTACTTCAGGTGTTTTTAATGGTAAATGTCACTGTGGATACAGGTTTTGGTCCATCTAATCAGGTAGGAAAGTTGCTATTTATTCCCCCATCAGCTAAAAACAATGTCACTTTGAATCCACTCTGCAAGATTTCTCCACAGCAACAAATTCAAGCCATCCTTCAGATCTCTGCTCCTTTCCATGCCTGGCTTACCTTACTGCCAGTCTTAAGGACATTTTCCTTCTCAGGTAATTCATTTTGACAGCCACGTAAAGCCAACCACAGAAAGTGATGTACTCAACACACACAAAATTTGGGTAATACAAAGTATTCTTTGCCATTGGAAATCAAGGCAATGCCACCATATTGTACACTCTAGAGAGCTCCCATCTTTTAACCTGGAAGCCCCAGAGTTCCAGTAATTTTTAGAGGCCTTAAACAGCAACAGAATGAAAGATTAATTAAGGTGTGAGATACAGAATTTCATCACTAATCTCTACAGCAAAAAGATAGCAATGGATACATGAAAATAAATTCAAGTTATTTACCACTTTGATGCTCCAAATGGCACTGCCAGGAAGCTGTCTGGATTTAAAAATGTCCCGACCTTCTGAAATGTCTGGGGACCAGGAAGGTGGGCTGACTGTATTATTGGTACTCCAAGCCCCCTAGGATACGGTAGGTGAGAAAATAGATGTATAAAACTTTGCAACATAAAAAAAAGCAAAAAGCAAAAAGCAAGCAACAAAAAAAAAAATTGAAAAGCAAAGCACATGCAGGCATAGGCATTTCTACATTAACTTAAGTAGTCAATTAGTTCATTGAGTGAGTAGAAGGTGGGAAATTTTTAGGTTCTCATTGAAATATACCCTAAAATGAATATTTACTTCCAACGGATGGTTAAGTACAACAAAATGAGTTTTATAAACAAAGCTTAATACAAATCTAAAGCAAGCAATCATAACAACAACAAATTACATGCCTAAATTTTATTACATCAGTGAAGAAGACATTTTGAGTTGGTAACATCTCCTTTTCTATTCCAAAGCACATTTTGAAAGAACTGATGGCCTTAGTTGACTTTTGAGGCTAAACTACCCATAATCACAGCAACAACTAGTCTGAGAAGCACAGCACACAAAAGGAATATGAATAAACCACTGGACAAAAGAAAAGAAAAATAGCCATGGCAATCAACAAAGCAGCTCATTCCTGCAAGTTTGCCACAAATAAACCACTATAAAACCCTACCACTACACTTTTTTCAGCCCAGTGTTTCCATGTTATGCTGCAGTATCACATTTTAACATGTTATTATGCACATGTAATAATAGACATTCACATGGTGCACCTAGAAACTCATTTTAACCAATTATTATCCCTGTTTATATAGTTCCCACCACAGTGAGATACTGTATGACTGTCACTAGAAATAAGGCAAAATGAGAAGAAAATGCTAAGACAGACAAGGAAAAAAATGCTGAGGCTCCTCATAGACAGTAAAATCTGTGGAAGACTTTCTCAAGCACAGAATACAGAGGGCAGGACACAGACATCATAAATAACTTCACTGCCAATTTACACATTAGAATAGTTAAAGGACAGTACATTTTCCTAATTCTAAATTTGTGAGAGTGAAAAATAGTGAATACCAGGATGAGAAGTGGAACTGATATAAAGTACAGGTTTACCTTCCCCAGAATGCCATTCAGCAGCAGAATCACAGGGCTGATATGGAATAGCCTCATGCATCCAAACAGTCCCAGCTATTCACAACAGCTCACAGGGGAAAGCCCAAACACATTTACACCTTTGAATACTGGGATGTACAATAATAATAAGCATCAAGGAAAATGAGATGGCTTTGCAAAGCGTGGGTTTTTGGTTTTTTCTTTTCTGAAATGCAATTTCTCCATCAAGAATGGGGGAAATAAGTTTTTTCTGGAATCAATGACTCCATCAAAACATATATTCTTCTCAGAGTGTAAAGAGGTATCTTGCTAACAGCTCCACTGACTGAAAACAGGGCTATCCCTCAAGTGATCTGGCACAATAGAGCTGAAAGTTTGTCAGTGACCTAAAAGGCAAATTATGGATAAAAATCACACGGTAAAAACACCAACACTCAGTACAACCCAGTGTGGACACAGCTGTATTCAGCATAAATCTGCCTCCTGTGAGTTGAGCTCTGCCTGCAAGGGAGAGGGAATATGGACAACGCAGCACTTAAAAAAATAACAACTTGACAATTCTGCCCACACGAGGTGGTAACTGGACACAGCCTACAAACTGCTTAGTGCCCAGACCACCTGTGTGCTTGGGATGGCCATCAATGCCTCCCCTCTGCCAGGGAGCTTCCAAAACCCACTCCAGAAGAACAGCTCCTGGCAGCAGCTGCTCAAGGGTTCCAATGAAGGTGCTGGAATAAACAGTTTAGACTGGAAGATTTTGTCATCCCACTTTTTTCCTTGACTTCAGATAGTCATCATGCAGACAACTCAGCAGACCAAGAGGTTCATCACCCTCTGACAGGGGAACAGTGCTGGGCAGAAACTTTCTGCACCTGCAAAGCTTGGGATGGACCCTGTTCACACCCAGGGCACAAGGACAGAACATTCATGACAGAACAGGGACATCAAGTCAGAAATGGGGGAAAAAAAGGAGATTTGATACACTGATAGGCAACTACATCAGCAGGTCCGTGGCACAGGAGATTTACCTTAACTATACCAGTCATAGTTTTAATATCTAGTAGAAGTCAATTTTAGCAGATAAAATTCAAACTTTCATTGTATTTTAATTAGTTTCCCCTATACTTCTAAAATTTGTAATGTATGGTAGGTAACTGTTCTTTTAAAATGGCAACTCAAAGAAAATCTGTATAGCAACACAAAGAAAATATATTTATCAAAGAAGCAATCTTTACATCAATCTAATGAAGAATGCAACATGCTGACTTAGGGTCAAAATTCAAGATCTTAAACATGCTGAAAATACTTAACAACTACAATTATCTACTCTTACTTTAGAGGTATAAAGTTATTCTCCTTTTAAGAAGGTAACTTTTCTAGTGATTAAGTATATTCAAAAGATTAAAAAAGCTTAAAGAACATTACATCTGAATATGAAATATTCGGTCTTACAAAACAAAATGAATTGTATATGATTCATGAACCATACTGTCAAGAATTAAATTGGAAATTTAATCCAAGTTTTATTGTAGATCAGAAAAATTTGAATTCTTGGTCAGATAAACTTAATTAAAAACACACATTTCCACAATACCACGAACAAATGAATTACATCAAAGAGATGCAGTAATTATATTTTGGCTTTTAATTAATGCCTATTACCACACAACACTGAAGAGAAAGTTCTATTCAGTTCATTTACATCAGAACCCCAGCAATAATTATGTACTGTGACAGAAACAGGAAGTTCTAATTCTCCATCATATTCTTGAGTCCTCAAAATTGAACAACACAGCTGCAAGTAAATTATAACAAAAGGAAACCCAGTGTCAGCAAGGGTCAGGAGATCTCACTAAATTACCACTGACTGTGTTTAGCTGCTTAACGCTTTATGAATCCTACTGCAATTGCAAATGCACAAGGCTGGATTTGCAATTTAATATTTAATGTAATTTCAGGGTTGTGAACAAACTTTAATCACTTGAAAATATGGCTCCCCTCATTAAAAAAACCCCACCAAAACAAAAAAACAACCAAGCACCAAGCATGAAAACCATAAAACTGATCCTTGAAAAAGACTCTTTTTTGATCTTTTTTTCCAACATTTACCTTTACAACAACATCCTTAGTGATACCATGTAAGTGAAGACAGCAAAAGAGCCATAACATCCAAGACAGCACACATCCAAACCCATCACAGTGCTCTGCATTTTTTGGTCTCATTTAAAAAAATCTCTTAAAACACCAACAGGTATTCAGTGCGTTGCATAACAGTGATCACCAGCATCTTCTTTATGAAAATTAAATACCTCTGAACATGGCATTTCTCAAGGAACACACTCGGAAATAATACTAAAATAATATTTATGGAATTTACAAAACCAGCAGTTTATTATTTTTATTCAAAATTATTCTACAGAACATTCTCAACTCTCTACCTACCAGCGTTTCAGTGCCAAAATTTGTAATGTCTTCCATTTACTGACTTAATCTTACGCTTTCCAGTACACAGTGCCATAGTAAAAATAACTACTTCAAATCCGTTCAATTCACAGAATAAACACAACATCATTTAACAATGACCTCCAAAGAAAATCATCATTTTCCTTGAGAAGATTTATTTCAAACTGGATCTATGTCAGATTAAGTTATTAATAAACTTACATGGTAATTTCTGCTAAGACTACTGCTTCAGAAAAGAGAAATCTGGAAATCAGTAGAGAGAAGTCCTGTCCCTGACATAAATTTGCAGTTTATAGGCAAGAGTGGAGAATCTGCATATTGCATGGAGAAGATACTGGATAGACACAACTCTTAGGACACCATTCTAAAAACTTGACCAAGCTGACAGCTACTATTGAGTATCTGTGATCTATGAACAATTAAATTTCATACACATGTAGAAACTAACTTGGCTGCACTACGGAGCAGGGGAACAAGAACAGGAGAGAGACAGCCCATGGAACAAAACCCAAAGGAAGTCAGTGAGATGCTGAGTCTGGCAGGTAGAGGGTCCTCTCACAGAGCTGGATGCAGCTTTTCTGCAGCTGAAGGTATGGATGTCCTAAAAACTACTGTCCATAGAGGAGCACCTTACAGACAGGAGCTGACACATTCCCCAAAGTGGATTAAGTCCATACCAGCCAAAGCCAATTCACGCAGTTCATAACTGTACCTACATTTTGATTTCTACACAGCTTCCCTTCTAGTCAGAAGGTGGATTTTCTCCTGTTGCTTCCAACCAAAGTCGGGATGCCTGCAAAAATGTCAGGGGGAGTGGGATGCTGACACCAGCAAGACTGAGTGCAGCCCTGGAAGGTACTCATGAAGCCTTTTTAAGCAGAATATTGTCTTCATTTTGAGATGAAGAGTTCTAGTCCTTTCCAAACAGGAGCAATGCAGTGTTGCAGATACATCACTAAAGCAAACTACGAATATCTAACACAGGAAAACACTTCAAATGATGCATCACTTTGTATTCAGTGGCAAACCAGAATAATTTTTCAAATATATTTTATCAGCAATTGTATTAACAAATTCTGAAGAAAGGGCTAATAATTCATCCTACTGCCCAGCACAAGACATTAATTCAATGAGAACAAATCCAAATCAGAAACGATCCTTACATAGACTGCCCTGACTCCAGTGAAGCATATGTCTTTATAAAATTGAAGAGAGATATATCCAGGATCCAGAGAATTTTTTTTCCTATTCCTCTTTATAGGAAGTTCCATAACCTCACTGCAACGGGTATTTTACTGCATTTTTAAAACAGGAAAGGTACGTTCCAACAAAGTAAACTGCATAGTAGAAGCTTTCAAACTTCTAGGAAGAAGAGCAGAATATTACCATTTGTGAAATTATGTTGGCTTGTCTTTGGGGTTCACAGAGTTCATCAGACTCCATGAAGGAACTATTTTAAACGTGTGCAGTCCTGGACAAGCAACAAGCTCTGCAATGGTGGTTCCTTTGCACAACAGAAGAAAGCAGGGGTGAAACCAATGTTAACTTCACCAGGCACAGGAGCCACAATCTCTTTAATCAAAAAACCCCCCCAACTTGTGTAACTTTCTCCCCTGCCCTCTAAGACAGGCTGTCAAGAACTCCTGCAGCTGCAAGGTAACATTTGTATGGCATAACCTCACACCTAAAAGAAAGCCACACAACCGTAATATGTGGTATTTTTTAAACAGAAAGAAGCAGACCCCAAACCCATACAATTAACCCGTTTTTGAGAAGACAAAATTCCTCTTCAGTGCCACCCAGAGAAGAATCCCACGTGACCTGGTTTATTCCAAACAGCTACACCTATAACTTCATAGAAGCACCTTTTCCTCCAGAACTGTTTTCCCCATTTTTTACTTGTTTTTAGATCAATGTGATCACGTCCATATGAACAAGAACTGAAACACTGCGTTAGGCTAAAATGTTTTAAAATGAGCTTATGTCTCTTCTTGATCTGTGGAGTCACAATGGCATGAAAGATACGATGGAACATCACCAAGGAGCACTTTTCTCAGTTGCCTGCACCTGCACTGTTTGATGCTTTCCAAAAGCCAGAACTGGAGAAAACATCCATTCTGAAGTGTCTACAGTAACGACACAAAGAAACAACAGGTCTTACTTCTCTGGTTTTATACCTGGTGAAAAACTGCCTGCTTGCCTTCCAACCTATCCCACAGAATCCTCATGTAACAGGAAACCAAACTGTCTGGATGCAACCCTGTGCCATGTGCTCTGGGATGACCCTGCTTGAGCAGGGAGATTGAACCAGATGGCCCATTGTGATCCCTTCCAACCTGACCCATTCTGTGATTTTGCTTCTGTTCCTATCCACAACTCTCCATTTGGAAAAGTACACAATTCTTATAAAAAACTAATGTTTTCAGCAGAAAGAATAATTTAAAACCCACGCAAAATAAACCTAAACCTATTTCTGTCTGCAATCCAAAGTGATTTAAATACATCTTTACACATTGTGGACTTGTCCAATTACATCTTGCTCAAAAGGAAAACGCCTGCCTGTAACTGGACATTCAAAAATCTTTTTTTCATAGTCTACAGAACATCATTCAACAGCTTTCAGACCCTCATCAAAAGCCAGAGTAGGAACTTAAGAATACTGAAGAGAATTTGCCACTGTTAAAGGCAGAAACATATTTCTGCAAATATGATATATACACCTTACTGTACAGTGACCTAGGAAAGCCTAACTGCAGCACAATAAACACAGATCTCCTAAACTCAGCGGAAACAGCAGAAAAACCTTTCAGAACACTCTCTCATACCTTTAGTTGACATGTAAAAACTGCAAGGATTGTGCAATATATAAAAAAGCTTTGTTAACACAAAGTCCAGAAAAGAATGAAATCATCAACCTGGAACTCCCAAAGACTAAAAATAAATTGTGATGAGAAAATGAAACACTACCTTGTCACACTGATAACACTTTTTGCATAGAATTTCACCAACAAGAAATGAATACTCTGGACTGAGAAATCATTTTCCCCGGAACACGACTCGAATAGAGAGCAAGATGTTGCAGAAAGTGACAGATTTGAGGATTCTTTTCACTTATCAAATTTAATCCTAGTCAAACCACAACAATTTGTACAAGACAGTTCTTGCATGGTTATTTCCTAATGTAACAAAACCACAGAATTATTTACCACACCATTAGAAATGTCAATCAAGAAAATATCTGTCAGAGTAAAGGACAGAGAGTTGCAGAAGGTTCTTCTCTAAAGCCAGTTTAAGAAGCTTTAATACATTTGAAAGTACCATATATCTGCATTTGTACAAAAAATACAAAAATTTTCTTCTAGTTTCCTCTAACCATGAGCCAAAAGAAACCTAAATTCTCACCAGAGAAGCTTTATGATGGCTGACTTTTTAATTATTTACCGTAACATTAATTCCTCAAAGAAATAAACTACACACTCATTTAGGAGAATAAATGCATATTATAAGAAGTGGATGAATTTGATGAGTTTTATCAAAATTTAATAAATATATAATGAAACATGGCATGTGCTTACCTGTCTGGATCTGGGTCTTCCAGGGGAAAACTTGCGTTTGGTGATGGCCGGTTTTCCCATGCCAATTTTTGGAGTGACTGATATGTAGGTGGTTGGGAGAGCGCTCCCAGCAGCTGGAAGCAGCACTGGGGGCTGACTGTGCTGCACATCTCGGGCAGGATGCAAGTCTAGAGACACATCTGGCGAGGAAGACACGTTTGTCTTGATTAGATTAAGTGATGGGGGAAGTGAGGGGCAAGTCTCAGCTGGTGGTTTTATGGGTTTGTCTCCAACTGGTGAACAATTTGCAACACCTCCACTTGAAGCAGTAGTTTCTACTTCCAGAAGAGCTGGTGCTTCTGACTTCTCATGGGTTTCTTCCTTTTCTACATCTTTCTGCGCTTTTATTAATTCCAGTTGTTGTTCTATGGGGACAGAAATATCTCCTTTTCGTTCAGTCTCCAGCATTTCTGGTGTCACAGTCATGGTCACAGGTACTGAAGACAGAGACCGAGAGTCTGCTGTGGACACTTCTGATACCTCCACACTACCTTGAGGCAGCTGTGTCTCTTCAGCTTGTTTGTCCAACTCCTGCTGTGCTACAGCTTGAACACCTTCCACCACTTCCATCATTTTCTCAGTCTGACTGTCACCAGATGCTGGTGTCTTTTTAGGAGACATTTCCATTACAGCTGAACTGATTTCAACAGAGACTTCTGCTTCCAGCTGTGTGGTCTTTTCTTCTGGTGATATGTCTGTAATTAAGTACAACCATATTAAAGGCTCACTCTGAAAAAGAAAAAAACTTCTGGTGTACTGGTCAACAAGTATACTTGGTACACATCGTGCAGGCCAAGCACATATCACTTTACTTCAGTGAATTTAATATGTAGCTTAAAATATACTTCATAAATATCTTTCTTTGTATCTGTTTTTACAGTAGTCTATATTATTAGTTCATTATTTTTCTTCCCTGAAAACACAGCAGAGTAAATCACAAGAAAGTAGACCCAAGATTAATTTTTGAGGAACGGAACACACATTTCCAGGCAGGCAGCCGAAAGTAGTTTCTTCTCTTTAATTTCTGTGTATTGAAGATGCACGCTATCATAAATTAATGTGTTTTAAGCTACTGTCCCAACACTTTTAAAAAGCTAAGAAGAACAGAACAAGTACAAATAAAAAACATTTTCCTCCTAAAACTCTTTCAGACTTTAGGACATCAGCTGAAATGAAAACAGCTGCTACTGGTTTAATTTAATTTACTAATGTATTATGAACTTCTTTCATAAGTATTTGTCCAGCCTTCCCTTGAACCAAATCAAGCACCTTTCATCCATAACTTTCTTCATCAAGGAGTTCCAGAGTTCTTGTTCCACTCTATAAAGAACCACATTCTTTGCTCTGAATTTGGCTTCTCCCACCTTCCTTTGATGGGCCCTGATTCTCTTACAGGCCACTTACTGTCTATTACACTTGCACTCTTCTTAAACTCACACTGCTGCAATTTTCTCAGCCACTGTGTTCACAGCCAGCATTTTATTATGAATATTTCTTCTCAGTTTAAATCACGGCCCTTCTACCACAGGCTGTGACACACAACTGAGGGATCACAGCTAATCTGAAAAGTCGGTGTTTTTTACTTTGTCTTTAAATGCAAGCTCCTTGTCTCCCCTTATAGCAACCATCCTCCAACATTGTCTGGGACTGAATGGGACATACTGGCAAGTTCTTTACCCTTGATATTGGTCACTAACTCATTTAGAGGACTTGACCCTTCTTTAGCTGCTCCTCCCTCTGTGTTTGGTAAGATGCAGTTTCTCCCAAAACAGAAATGATCAGCTGCTGCAACCCTGGCTGGAAGATTATCTTTCACTTACAAAGGGAAAAAAACCCCCAGGAAATCCTTAACCAAGGATACCTCTGGAGTTACAACCACAAAAAAGGTGTGAGGGACTGTATTTGAATAGCAACATCACTGGGTTTTACTACAAATTTCCAGTGTACAAAACATTCCACTATTTTTCCAGCTTGGGGAAATCCAGTCCCAACAAAAAAGTAAAACAAACAAACAAACAAACAAAAGTAAAGCAACACAAATACTCTGAAGACTCTCTTTGCCTTCATAAAACACTTCTTCAGCAAAGAAGTTAAAACTCTTGCTTGAGAGCTCAGAACTGTTGCAACAGGTCTCCTGCTTTCTAGATGCTTTTTCCTCTTGCATTTACAAAGCACTGCAAACCTTACTGACAGGAAGAGGGTTCTGGTTCTGAAGGGTTCTGAATTGGTATTTTCTCAAGAGTGCAAAACTCTTTCTTACCTTCTGTGACACACCCAACAGCTGATTCCTGCTCAGGGGCATCACCAGTAATGGGTTGTTCCTGAAATGCCATATCCTCTCCAGCACTTTCCATTTCCATTTCATTTGTACAAGCTTAAGGAGAAGCAAAGCAGTTATTAAAATTGCTGTGTTTATTCTATTACTCTGGCATCAGCAACTGCTGTCAGTGTTTGACTTTTTGGCTAAAGAAACTGATATTTAATGATGACAGGATTCAGGACAAGTCAAGTCAATGAGAAGGTTAAAGAGACTACACAGTACTCCTTAAAAACCTTTTACTCATTAACACTGAAGCTGTTTTATACCTTTCAGATGGTAAAACATTTCTGTAAGGCAATTACAACACCTAATAGTGAAAATATACACACAGTCACAGACTTTTGAACAGCCTGAGCAACACAAGAAAGAATTTTCTTAAATTCCAAGTCTGTAAAATTCAACAGAACTGGCAACATGAAGGTTTCAAATTTGTATACAAATACTACAGTGGATTAAGGCACAGATAAAAGGTTCCATCTAATTACCAGCACTTAGAACACTGATTTTCACCTTACCTGTTCAACAACATGAAAACTGAATTTTGCCACTGTAGAACTAAGATATCTTCATCTTTGCGTGGAAAAGGCACTACTGAATGCTTTTTTGGCTGACAGGATCATTACAGAGCACAGAAACAGGAAACACTTTTTTTTTCCCTTGTGTAAAAGCTCTTTCAGTTAAGGAAATTCATTAAAATGCACTAGATGGAAGTATGGAAAACAAAGTATATAGCAAGCATTAACTTGAAGGGAACCGATCCTCCATGGATGTTAGCACAAAAAAAGTGAAGCAAATACAGCTTTCTGCATCAAGAAAGTCTTTTTTAAGTTCAAAAAGCCAGCAACTATTAGGTGATACTACTTTTAGCACCCTAAAAGCTGCTCTCAGACTGCCAACTTTAAAGTGGTATTTTAACTTCAAGGAAATGATCATTTAGATTGGCTCCAAATCTGATTTCAGAGTACAAAAGTGCTCTCCTGGGTATAAAACACTGCATGACTGTACTAATGTAATAGCTCCAGATAACTCCTAGCAGCTGCGATGACAGTCCTGTTCTTCCTTGGGGAGAAGAGCGTGCTTGTCAATGCTTCTACGAGCTAGAAATCCTAACAGAGGCATTACTTAAAACCTTCCAGATAAATCTGCTACTAATTCAATAAGGGGTTTTTGTAGGAGACTGGGAGTTGTCCCAGTGTATGTTTTGTTTTGGACATCTTCAGAATGCTCTAAGAACACTGCCTGGGAGTCCACTGGACTCAGATCAGCAGATCCATATTCTCTCTGTGCTTCTCTCCCATTACTGATTTTTAAAAAAAAATAACTTACACTTTTCCACAACCTCCCTTTCCACCTTCTGGTTAGTTTGTCCACTTATACAAGAATCTCTCAGAAACAAGATGACTGATCACATATTGCTTTGAAAAAGGACATCTATTAAAAGCTGTCTTGTTAAATATACACCTATCCCTTGAACACAGTCCAGCTCCCACTGCTGTGTCCTTCCTGGATACAGTGAGGAGAAGGAGCACTATGAGATCGATCAGCAGCAAGAGAGAAACGGGAGAAATGGATGACTCTAGAACATCCACCAGGCACAAATGAGTGAAACAGCCAGGCTGTCAAATGAATACATTTATGAACTGTACCACATCCAAAAAAAATTAGAGAAGTTTACAGCTACAGGGTGAGAGGCTGGAGCTGGAAGGTTGAGAGCCACAATTATGGTGCTCACTAACCCATGTTTATATATAGGATCCTAAAGCCAGAAGGAGGAGTCACCCATGAATTGCTTGAGCAGCTGCTGTTAGAAAAAGGAAGATATGAACTCCAGAGAGTATAATCTGAGTGGCTGGTTCACAAGAGACTTGGTGTGAGAGTTGCAGATGTCATATTTGATGTTAGCATTTTTGAACTGTGAAGTTTAAGTTTGATTACCTGTTATACTGTCAGGTTCAGGAATGAGTTCAGAAGTGTTCATTACATCACACGACTGAGTCTGATCCCCTTCTCCTTGTCTACAAAGAGTGCAGATGTAGTCTTTCAATTGAGACTCCAATTCACTACCTGGAGATCTGTCACATTCTATGTGAATCCATCTGGAGAGATTAATTTATTGTGACTATGATTTTAGTAATGAAAATATAAAGCATCATAGTAAAAATCCATTAAAAAATAGCACTGTTTCCCATTCCTACGGGAAAATAAAGATTTTCAACCAATGCTTGACTATGGAGAATTTTAGAGGAATATGCGTGATACGTCAGCACGTCAAGCAGTGAACAAACTTAAACATGAAGACTTAAATTATCCCTAAAGCTAACTGGACTCTGCAAGATGCAGAGCATCATCATAATGTTGCACAGTGAGATGCAATACCATTAAATATGAAACATAGCTTACATTCTTAAAATATTCCAAATAGTCTTTTTTTTTT
>VZRV01004676.1:0-53457 GCA_013398115.1 Falcunculus frontatus
TCGATGTGGCCGAGGAGGTCTTCCCGGAAATGTATTCAGCTCAACGCTTTCTTGATTAGTCGTTGTTCTCTGTAGCTCCGTTTTTGGAATGTAGATTTGCTCCCTGGGTGAGGTTACAATTTTCCCTAGGCAGGTTCTGCTTAAAAACTGGTTACAACTTAACTTAGTACATATTTCGATTATTACATATTTGAGCATGAATTTCCTGCTTTTATTTATAACAATTTTAACAACTGAACATTTGAAATATTAAAACTTTAACTTATTAACAGGGAACCGAACAACTGGAATTAAACTTTCATGGTTGAAGCAATAGAATAACCTCAGTTCACTATCACAGCTATAACTGCTTCTTTTAACTCTATAACTCTCAACCAGATGAGAAAGCCATTCACTCAAAGTTCACTTATAACACATAATTTATTGAGAACACAAAAATCCGCAAAGCAAAAGGGGTGGAGCAGCGCTGGGAGCATGACACCGTACCAGAAGCTCGTCCATGAAATGGTGGTTCGGCTTTTTATACCCTTGCAATTGATGTATATTAATTAATGGTTTTGCATAGCCACGCCCCCTTGTCAATCTTCTGGGACCCGCACTTTTCTGTCACTGAGGTGATCAGGGTTCTCATTGGTTGGAGTTCTTATTCCTTTTATGGTGGTGCTCTCAAAGTCTGGCTGGCAACAGCTCACCCCACTTTGCAAACCCCAAAGAACTGGCATTATCACATAAAATCACCCAACCGCCACAAAACCAAACTCGTACAACCAAACCACCCCAACAACATTAAACCTTTTACCATATATTATCCCTTTGGTATTTCCACAGGATAATCACAACATTACGTGAAAAACGAGGTTCACTCTCCTATTGGAATTTTAAAACTCAATAAAGGACAATAGGGGACAAAGATAATAAAGGAAAAAAACCAGCATGCTGGGTGCTTGGCACTCAGCCAAGAGTACACCTGCTATTTCAGAGACACCCTTTACATACCTCTCTTATTGCATCAGTTTAATGCCTATTCATAATCAATTATACATATTCAAGCTTTTCCCCAAACTAGTTTACATGTACCAGGAACTGTTTAGCATGGTTCCTCCTCGGGTCCGCCTTTTTAGAGCATGCGTGTTCGCTGGCTATGGTTCTAGTCAGTTTTTATTATCACCTCCATGGTTTTTGCAGAAGGTAGTTGCTGATGTTGGTATGTCAGTAGCAGGGGTCTTCATCACATGTTCATTGGATGTTATCCAACCAGGCAGACAGTTCAATTACCAGAAGCATAACTGTATCAGCAATTTCATTATTATGTCTAAGTTTAGTTAATAACAGAAATAAAGGCATTAGTTATTGCTACAAAACTATATCTCCACAACAGAGTTACTCTAACATTATACATATAGCATCCATTTTAATATTTGCGAAAAGCCAATGTTATAACACGTATTTATAACAATTATAATTCACAATATAACTCATAATATGATTCATAATTAATACAACATATGGTGAAAGCCAACTTCCAAAAATCCATTTATAACATGGGTAAAGCTGCTCTTTCAAACAGGTGCCGAACTTGTCTCTGTTTTTCTAATGGAGATTCTCTCTCCTTTCAGGGAGGATATACCCCCTTAAATCTTGCAGTCTCCAAAGAGCATGAAGAGATGCTGGAGTGTCTTGTAAAAAAAGCAGCTGACGGGAATGCTGCAGAGCATTGTGAAAGGTGAGCGGTTTGTTATAGGGGGTTGGCTTCCATAGGCTGGTTGCCAGTTAACAAGTTTATGAGTTATTATGCTGGGGCTGAGTTGTCATAATTGGATAAGTTGCTAGTTAATGTTAGTTGGGTTGTAATGTGTGTTGATTTACGGGTGTAATATCTTGATGTAACCACTAGATGGGGATAATATAAGAGAACAAATGTAAGGAATTTCCTGGAACATCACGACAAAAAATAATGACATCATTCTGGATCAGGATTGGAGGATAAGGCAACCAATGAACTGGGCTTATTGACAAATGATTGGTCAGAAATGCACCCTGGAATGAGCCAATCGGAGACACACTAAATGGACCAACCAAAGAGTGGATTGAAAAACGGACCAATTCCGTTTGGTGAGAGACTGTAAGAACTCCTCAGGTGCTCTGCACCTGGTCCTCCTGTGGTACACGTCTGCCTATGGAGTATCAAGTGTTGCATGTACTGTTTGTGTTGTTTTACTTTGTCGTGGGGATCTTTGGGCTTATCCTGGGGTCCTGTCCTCAGTTGTGTTTTAAGTAATAAACCACTTAACCTACCAAAAGGTGATGGTCGTATATTTCAGGTTTGTCAAAACAGCACACAGGCCGCCTCAGCTCAGCAAGTGTGACTGAGGAGAGCAGAGCAATAGAGGAGTACCATTATACCTAAATAAATGAAATGTTGTGGAAAGGCTCTGTGTGGGAATTAACAGCAGGTCTGCAAGCCTGTCTGGTTCCGACATAGATCTCAGTACAATACGTTTGTACCTGTGAGAATACATTTGTAGCCGTGAGAAACAGAAGCAAGAAACCAAAACAGCAGAGAGAGGAAACAGCAACAATTTCTGCACCTGGTATTTTTCTCAGTGCTTAGAATTCTTTGAAATAGATGACCAAGAATAGTATGTTGTAGTTAAAGAATAGCCAGTGAATCTATTGTAGTAGTTAAGTAACCAATGGACAAGTAACATGAATGTTAAACATACAAAAGTGTATAAAAGACATTGGCTTCTTCGAATAAACGGAGCGCATTTGACTTTGCCTGGAGCAGAGCGTGTATGTGTCGTGTTTGATGAAACAGCGACAGCTCTGGACATTTTTGCTTTTATAGTGCATCTATGGTTTCCCTTCTCCCCACTTCAGATGTGAAAACCTGTTCATTTTAGTCAGAATATAAACTCTATTAAATGGATGTCAAGCCCAATGCACTCATCTGTTGTGGTTTTTCTGCATAGCTGGCTTCTTTTGCACTCACAGTAAGAAGCACATCTGGTTTTTTGACCAGGAGATCGACTTGACACAACTGTCAGAAATGTTTCCTATTACAGTAGCTTCATTATGTTCCTCCACTCATGTTCTGTGTTTTAACAAAAGTGTTCCCTTTGTTCTTTTTAGTCCTTTCACTTAATGTGTTTGGAATGTTTCCAGTGTTACTTTCATGCTTAGAGACATGTTCGAGACCTGGAAGTTGACAAGAAACACCATTCCCGGGTCTCGCTGGGAAGTAGACATCTGTGGAAGTCCACCTAACCAGTCCTCATCTCCTCAAATGCATGAAGGCAGGCATTAGAACTTTGATGCATCACTCTCCACACATACACCAAAGTACAGTTGGCAAAAAGTGCATTAAAATAAAGTTCCACCTCCTCTCTAGGTGATTATCTTCACAGTTAATATATTAGCAAATGTATGGGTTGTAAATCCCAAATGCCCTTTGGAAGCTAACAAATTTAATTAAAGAGTACATTACATGAGTTCTTCACATAATTGAGAGCTCTGCTAATGAGCAACAGTACTGTAAACTCTAAGTAAAGGCAGATGATGTAAGAAGCAGCAGTAAACTCTGTGATGCTGTGTAAGCTGATGAAATCTGGCTGCTTAGCAGTTTGATCAAAGACAATGCGATATAAGCAAATCACTTGCATTTGTATTTTGATTTAGCACTGATTTCTTTTTCTCTGATGCTGGTTTGATTTTAAACACCACATGTGCATAATTATTTCAGAAAGTCTCAGTCTTTCAAGAAATTGAAACTAGCTTAAACTTGAAAAAAAAGCTAATAATCCATATGTGAGGATCACAGAAAAACCATTTACCAACTGAAGCTTTCAGGGCACTTTTCTGGGAACAATCATGGTTCTCTCCCTCAGTGTCCATAGAAAACCATGTCTAAGCCTATTCCAAACTCAAATTTATGAATATCCAAAACACAGCTGGCACAAACTGTAAGCACAACAAAACATTTCATCATACAACAAAGTGAATAATGTCACATCATTAACTGTCTGCCTAGTCTCTTATTTGTATAGATGTTCACTGCTGGAAGGGTGAAGACTCCCATACCTCTCCATTAGAATGTTTCTCACATGTTCTCTGTACTCAAGCACACCTCTGGGCACGGCTATGATGTGTGTGCTGCAGACTCAGAATAATTGATGTGTTAAGTTCACTGTATGGATGCACCAAACCCAACCATAGGTCTGACCCTACAAAGCATTTTAGCTCAAATAATTTCAATGCCATTACTGGAATCACTGATAGACTTTCCATTGAAGAATGTACAGCCTTAAGACAGCTGGATTCTGAACATTCAGCACTTTTCAGAATGACAAAGATTGGAAAGAAAAACTAATTCTGCCATCATTGCTGCAATAAATAAAACTTTCTACTTGATTGTTTGGCATTGTTCTGCCTTAATTTAGCTCAGGGGTATCCCAAACATCGTCTACATGAGTAGGCGGTCCAGGACCCTGCTCTCAGGACCTGACATTGTGTGGCTGTCCCAGAGGTGGGTGGCCCAGGACTGTACTCTTGGAACCCAACAGCACTGCTCAACAATAGCAAAAACACCTCTATATTATCATCACTGCGTTCAGAACAAATCCAAAACACAGCCCCATACCAGTCACTGTGAAGAAAATTAACTCTACCACAGCCCAAACCAGCACAATAACACACTGATGTTTTGGCTGTTGCTGAGCAGTGCTTACCAGAAGTCAGGGAGTTTTCAATGTCTTATGCTCTGCCAGTGGGGAGCTGCACAAAAAGCTGGGAGGAGACATAGCTGGGACAGCTTATGCAAACTGGCTAACGGGATATTCCACACCACAGAAACTGGGTTTAGTCAGACAGGATGGGTATCAATCAGTGGGTGGTGAGCAACTATATAGTGGATCACTTGTTTCTTATGGGTTTTTTGGTTTTTTTTAATTACAATTCTTAATTTTTTGTTAGTATCAATTATTAAAACTGTTCTTGTCAGAACCCACAAGTCAGGGGTTTTTTGTTACTTTTTTCTAATTCTCCTCCCCATCCCACTGCGACCAGGGTGTGGTGGTGTGTGTGCAGGGGGGTAGAGATCATGCAGCTATATGGTACCTCAGTTCACGCCTGGGGTTAAGCCACAGCATCTGGGAATTGAAATAAGTTCTCAATATACTGCAGTCCTACTGTCAGCAGACATTTGTCTCTTTCTTATGGTTTATAATTTCCAAGTAGTTTAATAAAAAGAAGGAAGACAAAGGTCTTATTTTGCACTTTTCTCAACTGAAATGTGACCAAACTTAACAAATCCAATTGCGACCTACTTGACTCCACACTAACAGAGTTCATTTCCATGATAACTGTATACTGGTAGCCCAAAAAGTGTAAGCCAGTGAATTTGTGTGGTTCTGAATATGCTCGTAAGCCTCTTCCGGAGGAATATGAAAGGATATTCTGAGTTGGAAGGGACCCACAAGACTGGATCATCAAGTCGAACTCTTAAGTGAACAGCCCATACAGGGACTGAACCCATAACCTTGGTGTTATTAGCACCACTCTCGGACCAACTGAGCCAATCTCATACAGTAAAGCTTTTAATGTATTGAAGAGAAAATAACATTTCTTGTTCATCACTTAGAGGAAGCCAAAAGAAATGCCTTACACATTCTGAATGGAAAGCTAGCCGTTAATCCTACTGTGTGCATGGGATATGGTGTGTCAGGCTGGACTGGGAGCAAGTAAAACTGCCCCCACTTGACTCAGCATACCCAGTGACTGTAGAAGGCTCCAGAGGCGGCACACCAGAAGCACCCCCACAGTTGCAGCTCTCCTCTTAGAGCAAAAGCTGATGAAGTCACTGTCTGCAGGATGTGTATTAACTAACCCATCCCCTTCAAAGCCTCAGTCAGCACTGCCAGGACTTTGAATCCTCCCAGACAGCTTTTCTAAGTTGTACCACTCCTTCTATAAATAGAGCAGTTGCAAAGCAGGTGTACTAAACCAGATACTTAGCAGCCCAAGTTATTGTTATCAGCCCAAGTCTTTACTGGCGCTCTTCCTTCCTGGTAGACAAAATACATCAGGTGGTACAACAGGGGAATTAGCCATATTAGCAAAGGGGAATCTCAGACTGCCATTTTAATACCTCAGCTGTACAAAGATTGTGAGCTAAATTATCCAGCTACAGTGAATCATGTTGAAGCAAAGGCGTACCTTCAGCAGACTAACCCAAATACCAGTGCTTACGCAACACTTAAGTCACACTTAAGCCCTATCTGGAAATCTTCCTGTGGTACACAAGTCTTGTAATGAAACAAGAATTCAGGAACAGGAATGAAACATTTCATGCACACAGGAAAAGAAACAGCTGTTATTAGATGATACTGAGAAGACTACAGATAAACAGAGAACGCTGAGCAGAAAAAGCAACAGAATAGGAAATACGAAAAGTAAAAAAAAAAACCCAAACCTAAATCCAAAAAGGAGCTATAAAAATAAAATTAAAAAATGGATCAAAACTAGAAACAAACACTGATAATCTTCAAGAGCACCCTGAGCCAACACAATTAAAGAAACAGTATGAACAAAGATCAATACAAACAGCTGACAGTCAGTTTAGTGAGAGTCTAGCTATTTATTTTGCATCTTTTTTGGCTAATAGTGAATGAACAGTTCCTGCTGTACCCATATGACTCTATGACCCCATCAGCATCCCCTTATCTTTAAAAACATGAAACCAAATTTTAGCCCGTTCAGCTATCAAAGTCACCACCAACTAAAGCTGGCACTGTAATCATAGAGTTTTTTATTGATACCATTTTGAAATATTTGACATGGAGTTAGGGTCTCCTGGTCTTAGCTGTGGAGTAACCTGTAAAAACAAAACTATGTGTGGCTGAGCATATGTCCACTTGAAAAAGAAGTTGAGATTAAATACTTCCTCCTGAAGAGCATAGAGGTGACTCGTGTTTACTCCATGTTGACATCTTGTAAATAAAAACTTGCCTTTCTTCTAAGATGACTGGAAGAAAACAAATATATCCAGTTAAAAAATTCATTTTGCTGTCCATTTTTCCATTAAATGGTCAGACTGACTACAGAGACACTCTCAAAATGGTTACTCATAGTAATTTCCTAACACTCATAGAAATTTAGGTTTTGCAACCTGAACCTACTTAGCTGTGGTTTCAGCAAAAAAGTATTTTTCCATCTTTTTAAAATTATTGTTATTATTATTTTGGCTCTTCTTTCTAGAAATCAGGTCTGAAAAAACAGAACATTGCTAGTATA
This sequence comes from Falcunculus frontatus, assembly GCA_013398115.1. Classification (NCBI taxonomy): domain Eukaryota; kingdom Metazoa; phylum Chordata; class Aves; order Passeriformes; genus Falcunculus; species Falcunculus frontatus. Next base: position 7,291 of record VZRV01004676.1, read on the forward strand.
CTGAGAATCAACTGATGAAAGTGACTGTACATCAGTCACCTCGGTACAAGAGAATACGCCAGAGGCAAACATATTTGATAAAGCTGTGAAGATTGATTCCGGAAAGGAAAAGAAAGATTTTACTATGTGTACCATTCATAGCGATGAAGGAAAAGAAAATATTTCAAAGGGCTAAATCACTTCCCTAAAAAGGAGCACTATACTCCTGTCCCATTGCAATAAATATTTTCACTGCTCATCATAGAGAAATGCATTCCTCTGTTTGAATTAGGTTTTATTTGCCATCTGTTTTTCAGAAATTCATATGCAAAAAGTAATTTCTAAAGATAGGAAAAAGTGTTCTGGCAAGGTGTTCCATTAGCCAAATACCCTAGAGTATACTGTAGCATGGTATCGCCCCCAAATTCCATGGTATCTGAACTACCCAGTGGCATCACTGCAGCAGTACAACATTGAGAAGGATTCCAAACTTACCGATACCAAATATTTTGCTTTCTGTACTACGTTTTCATACAGTCCGTCCGCATGCATGTTTGTATTCCTCTGTGTCGGTGCCAACCTTAGCCCCATTTACCAGAAAATAACCTTCTGAGTCCGTCATGGGTGTTACGGAAACTTCCCAGTCTGACCGATAACAAAAACTCTCTGACAGTCACACATCCAGGGCCAAAGGCTTTCACTGCTGGAAGCGCAGCCCCTTCACGGCGGGCGGCTCCAGTGAGCTGAGGGGCGCCTCGCTTGACACAACTCCCCACATCCCCCACTCACACAGTCAGTCCAGGTTTCCTTACCGGTTCGACCCCAGTTTCCTATAGCAGAGTCTCAGGTATCTCGTTCCATAAAGCAATTTATTCCTGTGCAGTAACACAGAAACAGTTCGAGCTGGTGCCTCTGAGGAGGACACCTACATAAAGAGCCCCTGGGCTTCTACAGCCTCACAGTCGCGCCGTAAGCCAGTCCCGCTCTTCCGCCCGAATCTTCGGCTCCTATCCCACTCTCCATGTCCAACGACTTCGCTGGCGTCACCGGTCCTCATCTCCTTTGTTATCCAAAAAGTCGGCAATTCCAGGCTCCTGCTTTGTCTCTCAGAGTCTATTCACCTCATTAGTGTCACCCGTCTTCGCGCCATTTGATATGCCGAAGGCTGGCAGTTCACGGCTTCTCGTCTCGGGCTCCCACCCAAAGCTCAACCTGCATCTCAATCGGCAGCTTGCGATCCCAGCTACTTGGACCAGACGTATTCCTTAGCATCTGGTCAGGCACATAACTAGATGATGTCTGAAGTCCCGCTCCATCCCATTTCCTCCTGTATTAATCCTTGCTGTCACCCAAGCCTGATAGCAGCACCCAGACAGCGCTAAATGCCCCGGGACATGAATTCTAGCTGAGAACTCCCCGCCTCCCGCGGCCGCGCCTGCGCGGGTCCGCCCGTTGGTGCCCGCCGCGCCTGCGCGGGGCTGGCCGTGCGCGGGGTGGTGGGTCGGGGCTGCTGGGGTCAGCGGGCGCTGTCTCTGCCCGGGGGCTCCCGCCGCGGCCGAGGTTCGCTGTGCAGGAGCCGCATCGAGTCGAGGTCGCTGCCGGGAGTTCCTCTCCCCTGTCCCTGCTTGAGGCACGATACAGCCTGCCGGGTGCTTCCCGCCGTCGCTCTCCTTAGACGGGACTGTGCCTGCGCCCCTGCCGCGGGATGAAGAGGATCTTCGGGTTCGGGAGGAAGAGGAAGGGGCAGCCGCCGCCCGGCAGCGCCTCCCTTCCCTGCCCCGCCGGTGCCTACGAGCTTCGGCAGAAGGACCTGGGCAAGCTACACCGCGCGGCCGCCAGCGGCGACCTGGCCCAGGTGCGGCAGGGACTGAGGAAATACGGCATCGACGGTCGGGACAAGGCGGAGCGGTAAGAGCGGGAGCCGCGGGGCGGTCTTGGAAGCCCCAGGTGCAGCTGTAGCAGCCTCCGGTAGCTCCCGGACGCAGGAGCGGACCGGCAGCGTCGCTGTGAGGAGCGGGAGCGCGGGCGCCGCAGCCCAGCGCAGCCCTTGGCTGGCTGTGGGAAGTAGGATTGTGCTGCCAAAACCCCCTTGAATTCGGCCAACTGTCGCCTTACTGTTTTTGACCCGGCCTCCTCAGTGCCCTCGTTCCTGGAATCGTATGTCCTTGCCCAGGCGCGCAGGAGTGGAAGCGAGCTCTTAGCCTGGCAAACGGGAGGTGCTAGAGGAGCCTCATGGCCATTCTGTAGCCAGGGTCTGAAGTCTGAGTGTGATCGCACCTATCTGTGTGCACCTGTGAGGGCTCAGCGTGCACGTTCAGTAGTTGAGCCCGAAGGATGCACTGCCTCAGCTGGGAGCAACTTAAAGAAAGGTGGACACTGCAGTTAGGAAGGATTGATAATGCAAAATAAACATGTTGGTTATTGATGCTGCATGCACAGTTGCCTTTTGTCAGTGTGATGTGGCAGCCTAAGCCACAGTGTGGTTTTAGGTGGCAATTTTTTGCTCTGAGGCTTTGGTACAGCTAATGAGTACCTTGGACTGGAAGATTTGGTCAGTGACTTGCAGGAGAACCTCTTGCATCTGACAGATGCTGTTGTATGGGGTTTTGAGTCAAGCACAGCAAGCACTTAGCAGTTCTGCCTTAAGGAGAAGCCCTGGGCTGCAGCATAGCTCCTGGTGATCTATCATAAGCATAAGGGAATCACCTTTTCTGAAAAGGCTCAGAGTTGAATCCTTTGTGATATTCTGAAGAGATGCTGGTTTTAGCAGAGTAGCTCAGCTTCCTAGGCTGGCTGTCCAGAAGGCTGGACTTTTGGCAGCAGTAAAACTCATCTAGTTTTATTGCCCTAAAAACACCTAGATTTGTAGGAGGAGCAAGGAAGAGCACAGTAAGCATCATTTTAGTATTTAGGATTATGTGCCTGAATGTTGGCAATTAGTATTTGATTATGCAGCTGGAGATGGGGGATGGAGTTAAAGGTGAATTGACTGCATTTTGTGCCTGCTCCATTTGCCTGAGTCAAGGTGCCCAATGGCGTTTATGGAAATAGTCATCAGATCTTAGCAGGGCTGGTATACAATTTGGCTAATTTTTGTATTTTAATGTATTGTCTAGAAGTCTTTGTTTCCTCTAGCAAGGTCTCCTTCTGTGTGTCAGGCTATTATCAGTGTTATAACTGTTATAACTGCTGTTTTTTACAGCACACTGTAAAAAACAAAACTCAAAACAAATTTTACAAGAGACAAGGCAGTGTAAGTTCTAGAGCATTGCAGTAGCTTTTGCATGACAATGCTCAGTGCTGGAAAGCTTATCTGACAGGGATCCTGTGGACAGAGTCTGCCTGCTTGCTGCAGCCAGTGTGTGCTATACCAGCCTTGAGGGTTACAGGGCCACCTATGCCCTCTTAGTGCTTGTGGGTGTAATGTGTGGACTGAATGACTGTCAGATGCAATTGTGTTTCAGAGCTTAATCACGTCCTCCAGGGACTGAAAGACATGACTGGAAGTAGAAGTGAAGAGTAGGAAACCTATGAAGTAAAAGCTGAAATGTGTGCATTGTTCATATGAATGTCTTGGTTCTGCTTCTTGGCATTTCCAAAACCAAAATACTACACCAGGGATGTGGCAAGTCTCACACCTACAGGCTCCTTCCATAAAGTGGGTCCTGTAGCCCATAGGACCTCCAAAAAATGTGTATGGAACAGCATTTGTCAGGAGAAAGAAGTTTTTTCAGACACGGTCTAGGGAAGCCTTCAGCCTTGCTGGAAAAGGTAGACAAAACTTGGCACAGAGCTGAAAGCCCATGTAGATATGATACTGGCTTGTCATGAATCCTGGGTCAAAGCTAATCACTGAGAGAGATCTATCCGGTCAGCTGCTTGTCAGAGCGAACTCGTAGAGCTTTTACATTGCTTAGCTTGTAGCTGCTGGGTTTTTGGCTAAGTGCCTTTGAAAGCGTGTGCCATCAACTTGCTGTTCCCCTGAGGTCTCCTGGTTGGGTTGTTTGCAGCTGCTCAGACATCAGCAGGTCTCTTCCACCCCGTGGGTGATCGTGGGTGATCAGTGTACGACTGCAGCAGCAGCAGCAGGAGGAGCAGAGTCTGAGCAAGGTCCCTAGGGCTGGTGGCAGAACAGCTTTGGTGTTACTGGAGGTCTCTTGTGGGGACAGGCAACTGTGAACACTCTGATTTTCTCCGCCAGCCTGTTCCCTGAAGTGGATCTTCTGTGGAGCTAAGCAGGCCTTGCTCCAAGCAGAGCCAGCTCCTTTCCACTAGGCAAATTGAGGGGATTGGCTGAGGATGGCAGTGATGAGCCCATAGTTAGGGACTCCAGGTTTGTCATGTTTCCTAGTGCTTGGTAATAGCTGCTTTTAGATGGTCATTGACTCCTTCATAACCAGTCCTGGTTAGCTTTCAGATAATCTCAGTCAGTTATTTCTTCAGAAATAGGAGGTCTTCCTTGATGCTTCAGTCTCTTCCCTGTCTGTAGCAAGACATCCCAAGTTCTTTGAAGTCTTGTGTGGTTTTTTTGTCCTCATCCTGGAGTCTGTGGAGGGGGCCCCATCAGCTGCCATCTAACAAGGAGTATCTGCGTTACAAATTGCTGAGTTCCTGCATCGTGTACCACATTTGTGTACCTTCCCCTCTCTGTTCCCACCCAGCCAGGGAGCTGTTGTACTTTGGTCTCTCAACAAGGCACTAAAATAGTTTGAAGGTTAGCTGAGCTTCTCTAAATACAGAGGACCTACCTACAGTGATATGGTTCAGAACTGGTGCTGGTGTTCCCCTCAGTTCTTGGGGAACTGCAGAATTCTTACTGCATCACCTTCGAGGGAGGAAACACATGCAAGGATTTCCTCAGTGATTGTGTCTTTATGTATAAGCAGACTAGTTAATTGACATCAGACCTACGATATTCTGTGGTTTGAAGGACCCCTTTTCTTTCTGGCAAGGCTTTAAATTGAATAAAAAAGTTCAGTTTTCCTGTGCTGGTTATATATTGTGGAAACACTGTTGCTTCCCTGGAGAGGACTTCCTCTGTAGTAGGCTTTTTGACTGTGATAGTTTACAGGAAAGTCAAAACCTACTTTCCTGTAGTCAGGATTAGAGTATTCTCTCTGGTTTGCTACATGTTAGTAGAGGCACTTTGGTGCAAGTGTGTCTTGGTTTTGCTTCAGTAGTAAAAAAGCTAGAGAAAAAGGAGAAGTTCTCAAAGTGCAGGGAAACTCTAATATTCTTGCGATGAAACCCATCTCCTACATCTCCAATACACTTCTGGCCCATGAATGATCAAAGAAAAACTTAGAAGTTTACTTGCCATAGTCCTCAGATTCCCTAGCTTTGGTCTCTGTTGCTGTGCCGTGCGTGTAGTCCCACTGAGGCAATACCCAATGCCTGGGCACAGGAATCTCTGCCAGATTCAGTTCTACAGTGAAGGAAATGTCCCCTTACTAAGCAGATGCTGTGGAGGGTTTTTGCTAGTGAGTCCCAAGCATTTGGTGTGGAGCTAGTGGTACTCACAATGGAGTGAGTTCTTAAGCTTGCGATTTGCAAACTGAAACTTGTGGTCATATCTGTTTATCAAAAAAGCCTGAAATTATCCCTGTCTGTGCTAATTCAATTTATTTAATTTTTAGGACAGCTCTGCATCTTGCTTGTGCAAACGGCCATGTGGATGTAGTTAAGTATCTAGTAGAGAACAAGTGTAAGCTAAATCTTTTTGACAATGATAACAGATCGCCACTGATGAAGGTATGTGGACTATGGTATGTTCTTGCAAGTGAGGCTTACTGATTTTGAAGTAAATTATGTATTTTTCAGTATTCTTTATGTAGACCTTTGTAAAAACATGCATATTGTGATTGGGGTGGAATGGGCATATGTTAGCTAATCTTTGAAGGTGCTCTTAATTCCCAGTATTGGGAAGCTGGAGGAATTGCAACAAAGTGAAATGTAAATGCTGGAAGCTTTTTGTGTTTTGTTTCCAGGCAGTACAGTGCCAGCAAGAAAAATGTGTGGCTATTCTGCTAGAACATGGTGCTGACCCAAATTTGGGGGACACTGATGGCAACACTGCCCTTCACCTGGCTGTCCTCTCTGGTAATACCACTGTATCAGAGCTGTTACTTGAGCATAATGCCAATATTGATGCCCAAAATAAGGTAAATTTTTATATTTGTTAATGAAGTACTTTCCAAAAGTTGTGTTCATATTTTTCTTGAATTTTTTTTTTTACTTTGATTTTTAACTTTATTTGCCCTTTCAGGAGGGATATACCCCTCTTATTCTTGCTATCTCTGAACATCATGAAGAAATAATGGAGTTTCTCCTTAAAAAAGGAGCTGACGTGCATGCTCGAGATCAATGTGAAAGGTGAGGGGCTGTCAAAACTTTATGTGGGCCTCTTCAATATTCTTCAGGTTGGCTTGAGAGAGGCATGAGAGTGAGATCTGAAAAGATAGAAAACAAGGAGCCACGCAGAAGCAGTTACTTCTGTGTGACTTGCGAAAGATGGTCATGCCTCAGTGGCTTGCTGTCATATCTCTTTTGATGCTTTCCAGATTGAGGATTGCAAAATGTTATTGTGTGTGACGGCCTTTCTGGCAGGAAGCCTGGCACTAGCTCAGCGGCATTCCCTCAAATTTAAAAGCCATCTCCTGCGTAGTGGTAGAGTTTGTAAGGGTTATCTGTGTGGAAGCTTTGTTTTAAGATTAAACATTTAATTGTTTTGAGACCCTCTCCCATTGTATTGTTTCTGTTAATGAAAAATGCTTTTTCTTTTGTTCATTTTAAAGTAATAGGGAGAATACTTACTTGAGGGCAAACAAAAACAAAAATAATTACAGTGACTGTGTAAAACAATCTCTTTAATATCATATTTCTTGGATCCTTCAGAACCCCACTTATGACTGCTGCTTCTGGTGGAGAGCTTAATCTGATAAAAGTTCTTCTTCGGTATGGTGCTGATGTTTCCCATAAAGACACTAATGGATGGACAGCTGAGGATTATGCTGTTATTCATGGATATTCTAGGTAGATTTGAAACTGTATCATTAGAGTAAGTTGTCAGTTATCAGTGTGGTTTTTGATAATTTTTGAAAACAACACCAAGGTTTAGTGGTATGTTGAGACTTGTGTTGATGTTTTCGTAGAATCATTTAGATGGAAAAGGCCGCTAAGAATCAACCTAACGCTGCCAAGCCCACCACTAAACCACGTCCCTAAGTGCCAATCTACAACATCTTTCAAATACCTCCCGGGCTGGTGACTCAACAGCTTCACTGATCAGTCTGTTCTAATGCCTGACAGCCCTTTCACTGAAGTAATTTTTCCCAATATCCAATTTAACCTCCCTTGCACAACTTGTGGCCATTTCGTCTTGTCTTCTGCTATGTATCATTCCAATGTCTAGTGTTAACTTGGAAGTTGAGGAAAATTTTTACCCAGAGTTCTTTGTTAGACTTCAGGTTTTACTGCTAAGCTCACATTTGCTCAGTATAAACTCTAAAATACGTCTGTCTCTTACAGTTACCCAGAGGTGGAACTTGACAGGTACCAAGCAGGAGTTAATAACTTTGTAGGTTTGAATATGACACCTATAGAGTGAACATGAGTCTAGTGAATATTGAAGTGTGTAATAGTCATGCAGTAAGTGCATATGAGTATATGAATCTATATGGCTATGAATATGCGTAGGGTGGATAAGAAGTGGCTGTTAACTCTTCTATCAAATGGTATATGCAAGTATGTAACTATTTTTTACCAAATATATTTCCTCTCTTTCTGCATACAGTCTTAGTAAACAACTGGCAGAATATGCAGACTGGGAAAACACAGGAGAAGCTTCTACAGGTGGTGGTGCACGAAGCATCACAGCACTTGGCACTCTGCACCAGGCAGCAGCTGCTGGCTTTACATTGGGTGCACCTGCTGTGGATAGAGGAGGTAAGGCTCTTAACCGTGGAGTAGCTCGTGAGGAGAATCACTGTGGCCTTTTCTTTAGTGAGTTTGTGTTGTTAGTGCTTACTGTGTTCACCATTGGTTTTAGTGGAGGCATCAGATGGAGTAGCACAAGCTTTGTGAATGCGCTTATTTGATGACAGTTGGAAGTGCTGTTTGTCAGGCTGCGAAGGTATTTGATTTACATTCTGTGTTCACTTCTTAGGGTTGTTACTTTCTGTCTGTCAACCTGCCCATCTATATGGGTTTTCCTTGAGAGAGAGAGAAGGGGATAGGGAAGGAACTAGGCAAAAGTGTTTTTATTTTTCAAGTGTGTACTTTTACCTAGAGATGGCCACTCAGATTGTGAAAATCCAATTACAAAAGCAGTGGGTTCTGCCTGAGTAGTTGTTCCTCTTTCTGTAGTTGGGAAGCAACAGAGAAATGAGCAGAAAGGTATGCGTCTTGTTGATTTTCATGGAGTTTGTGTCTTCATTTTATTATTAATAGTTCCATCTGCACTAAGGTCTTTTTTGCATGTCCTAGTTCTCAAAATCAATTATAACTGTTTCCATGTAGGTGCTGTAGAGATATACTTAGCAAATACTATATTGGAAAAGTAATTTTGTTGGCAGTAACATTGCAGTGTCTGTGTATGCTGTATTGGCTTAAACATAGATTGATTTACAATAAAAATAATGCTTTTCTTGCACTCTCAGTAATTTTTATGATTTTTTTTTTAATAATTATTACCTTGTGATCCAGAAAAGCAACTAAATTGCCTTGTGATCAAAAAACTGATTCCTTCAGTGAGTTTTAAAAATCCAGGCTATGCTTATGAGCTCAGAGTCCTAGAGGAATCTTAGAAAATGAATACCTTAGTATAAACGAAGTCGTTTGTCTTGTACTTTACATCTCAAGCCCTACAAGTGGGAGATTTTATTCTTTCTGAGTTTTTAAGGGTGTTATATTGGAGCTATGTGGCAAATGGGCAGAAGACAGTGCTCAAACACAGTTCATTATTCCCTTAAATACAGTTCCTTACTCCATTTTTAAATATGTCAAGAAAAAATGAGCAAAATACGGGATATTTTTCCTCACTGACTTTTCCTAGATACAGGAATTTAATTTAGAGTCAGACTTTGTTTCTTTGACTTAGGAACACTTGATTTGATCTAGTCAGAGATTTAGAAAGTTTCTTGATAGATTGCAGGAATTTTTTCTTTGAAAGGTTTTGGTACAAGTGGTTTAATCAGGAAAATGTTGCTTTTGCCCAAACAGTTCACACTGTTACCATCTCTGAGAGATTAGTAGCATATAGAGAATATTTGCCTGCATTAATTCTGCAGTCTTTAGCTTGCACACAAAAAGTACAGGTCCTGCATTGTGAGAGTCCTTGTGAAATGCTGCAGTACCAGACTTTGAAGCCTCTGTTAGAAGAGAAGTTGGAATGATCTCAAGAGAACAGAGAAACCCGTTTTGGAATTATTTTCGTTTCTGTTGCTCTTCTGTACACTTTTTCTGGGATCTTCAGTATTGTCCTTGTTCCTCTTGCTGCTTTTGCACTTGTTGAATATTTTTCAATATACTCCCCTCTAATGACCAATTCAGCCTACTTAAGAAGTTGGCTTTTGTTAATTTGAAGATTTACTGTATGATGTATTGTTCCTTTTGTGTTCCTGGGTCCCTATGGAAACTGTTGGGTTTCCATCATAGACCTCTTAGAAAAGAAATAAGTGCTTCAGTGATTTATATCTCTCAAGGTCAGTAAAAGCTGTCCTGTATCATCTCTTGAGAAAACTGAGAAGTGTAGAAGGGATGAGAAACCATCATGAGGCCCTCTCTTAACTCTTTATATGTATCTTTTTTTGATACAAGTAGTTTTGCCACATTCATTCCATGCGGTCAAGTCAATATAAGCAGAACTTCGTTCTGCTCTGAGACAAATGTTACATCACAAAGAAATATGGTGTCAGCAGCAATAACAGGATGATTTGTTGTCTTAAAATACAAAATTTTACTAAGTGAGATGGGTAGAGCAGATGCATAGTGATTTATATTTTGAACTTGTGTTCCACAACATGCAGACATGTACACACACAAACACAAATGCATGATACACCAGTCAATGCACCCATTTTGGTCCAGTTGTGGCCTGCTCTATAGCCCTGGGGGAACGTGCTGCCCCCTTGTTGTGTCTGTGTTCTAGTTGGTGGCATACCTTTTGTATGTGAATGGTTCAGCGTGGTCAAATCAATGTATGCAGGACTGTTCTAACTGAGGTGGAAGTGGCCTGTGTTTGCATCAGGCACCAACTGACACAACTTCTAAGATGAGCTGGTTTAAGGCAACAAGTAGCTGGGTTGCTTTTTTAGTGAGGGATAACGAACATGCTAACACTGTGACTTAAGATGAGTGAGAGTAATAACATGATGTCTCAAAGTTGTGTGCTGGTCTGAGCACAGGGAACCAAGATTTCCTTGAAACTTCTGGATAGTCTCCAAAGTTTGGTTCTAGGCACATATGGATTTTTGAGATGCTTAGAATAAGGAATTTTGTGTGCTGTATATGTAAGGCACTCTACAACCATGAAGGAATTTCATTTGTATCTGTGCTAGACAAGGAGTAGTCAAGTTGAGGGAAATACAGAGTTGTAAGGAGACTATATTTCTGATAATCTCTTTCAGTATTTCAGAACATTGAAATATGGATGTTTTACATGGAGCACGTACAATAAATTACTGTTTGACACTGTCCCTTGAGAGCAGAGTTCTGTAGATTGTGGTTGGGTTGTTTCCAGCACTTCTAACTGTAGAATAGGCTGACAGTCACAGTATGTTCTCCCATTGCTGTAGCTGTTTTGATTTACTGCTTATGTTTTCCAAGTTTCTGGAAATTCCAGTTTATTCTGATGTCATTGTTCCATCTGTCCTTTCCATGCCTTTTCCTAAATGGATATAGGAATGCAACAGTCTCCTAACCAGACATCAAGAGCAGGAAAATCAAGGAAAGGTATTTTATACAGTAGCATTTAAAATATGAAACATGTTGTACAATATACAAATATCAACACATCTATGATGTTTATTATCCTGGAGGTCCCTATTTTGATGATACTGGTTTTATGAACTACATTTGAGAGCAGGCTTTGTGTGATTTTTGTTTGCATGTTTTGCATTGGTTCTTTATTATTGAAGTTAGTGTTTGCTTTGTGTCATTGGTGATAGTAAACAATTTTATTTTTAAATAAACACTTCTGTTACTCTGAAATGGAAATGAGCTTCAATTAAAGTAGAAACAAGCGATCCCCAGAGACTGCTTTTCTAGATCCCATTTCTACTGTAATCAGAGTTCTGTCCGAAAGCTAGCTCATGAACTTTCTTGCCTTCTAAAGGACAATGTGACCTGGTCTTGATCATTGCTTAAAGTTACTATTCACAGAATGACAGAATATTCGGAGTTAGAAGGGACCCACAAAGATCATCAAGTCCAGCTCTTAAGTGAATGGCCCATACAGGGATTGAACCCACAAACTTGGTGTTACTAACATTATACTCTACCCAACTGAGCTAATCTATTCATTGGAAGCAAAATTTTGAAAAACGTACTCATCTCTTTTACTTACAACTGTACTAATTGAAAATATAACTGAAGTCACCTGTCAAGAGTGATAACTGACTGCTCCACACTGTTGGAGACAGATTTTTATTCAGCTTGGGACATTAGCAGGTAGATTAGATTGCTGGTACTGATTGAGTTAACAGGAAACTGTGGTATGTACAACTAATTAATATTATTTAAATATTGTGTTTGCAGTAGGAAACAGTGAAAATTAGAGACTGTGTTGGTATTTTAACTCTTAGCTTGTCCTTGCACTGGCGGTTTCAGCTTCTAGGTTTTCTCTATGTGACATGCACACTGTATTTCATTGTCCAAAAGCCCAGTGAAGGTCAGGAGATGTACTCATCAAAATTCCCACATAAATCCTGTCTTTAGAACAGACAAAATTTCTGCACTCTTTTGTGTTTAATGCTAGTAGAGGAGATGCCTTCAGGCATGCTATGCCTTTGTTTTCTTTTCCCTTTAATGATTCTGCCAAAGACCTTGGATTGGTTGTTATGATAGTTAACAAGAATTAGTTACCAAGAACTTGAGGAATGCTGAAATAGCTACTATGTGGAAGTTGTGTTTGTTTTCCCCTTCTGTTTTGGGAATTGAAGAACCCTTTTATTTCATCTTAGCTGTTGATAGGTGAGAGGTTCTAGCACTCTTCAAGCTGGATTCCTAGAGTTCAGGTTTCTTTAGTAGATCAGTGATGTGCTAGAGTGCACTCTCATCAAGTTTGCAAATAGCTGTAAGTTGGGAGGATCAGTAGATGCACTTCAGGGCAGTGCTGTCATTCAGAGGCATTTACTCTGACAGGCTGTGTAAATGAACTGTCAGGCCTGTCTTGCAAAATTCAGCCAGGGCAAGTGCAGTCTGCACATGGAATGGAACAACCCCTTGCTAGAAAACATGCTGGCACTGCCTGGCAGGAGAGATGCCTTGCTGGGAAAGCCTGATAGGTCCTGGCAGAGTGAGCTGAGAATGAGCCAGCAGCAGGGTGCCCTGGCAGCAGTGTCCTGAGTTGTATTAAGAGCAGCAAAGGCAAGAGATTAAGCAAAGTGATTATCCACCTCTACTTGGCGCTCTCTGGATTGTGTCCAGTGCTCTGGGTGTAATTTGAGCCTCCGGTGCAAGAGTGATTGGTCTTTCAACAGTGAGCAAATTCAGTGGAAGGCCATCAGATTCATCAGGGACAGGAATATTTGCCCTTTGAGGACAGGTTGAGGAAAATTAGTTTCTTCAGCCTAGAGAAGAAGTGAATTTGCAGGGGACCTAGCAGCAGCTTCTAGTATATGTGAGAAGACAAAGCCAGGTGCTTCCCAGTGGTACATGACAGGAGGTGGAAATAAAAGAGGCATAAATGGCAACAAAATAGTTTCTAATCGGATGTGGGAACAGTAAAACAGTGAGGTTGTACAGTCTCTGCCTTGGAGGTGTTTAAGACCAGACCTGGATAAAGCCCTGAACAACCTTACCTGACCTAATAACTGAGCCCGCTTTGAGAAGGCAGGCTAAGACACTTCCCGAGGTTCCTTCTGACCTGATTTATCCTATTATCCTATGCGCAAGTCGTGTTTGTAACACTGATGAAAGCTTGGAGTGTGCTACAGAAAGCCCTGAGTTTGCCACTGCTGAATTCCCTTTTTGGTGCAGTGTGCAGAGCTGTTGGTGATTCTTCTGCTTGAGCTTTAGGGCTTGATTATGCTTTTTGATTTTCACTACCTTTGCATAATAATCTGTAACTGGGTAGAGCAGCGGATAGTGTAATATATAGCAGAATGTTATACATAATGCTGCATAAAATAAGTCTCTGCATGTGATGTGTACTTGTGTGTAAGATGAGTACTTTGGAAGTACTTTTACTTAATGTCTTGCTAAACTACCACCATTTTGTTAATTGTTTACTAACGTAACGTATTAATGTTACATGCTTTTTAATTACTTTTTTTTTTTTAGTTTAGATGTGTTTCTATGTTTTTTAAACTTCTAAGTATAAGAGTCCAAAAGAGATTTAGCTCTGGTATTCTTATTTCCTTTGTTTTTTAATTCAGTGTTGTTTGAAGAAGCAGTTTTGTTTTGGAAATGCAGTCATTTATGCCACTGTGTATTGAACTTACTACCCAAAGCATCATTCTGTTATGATCTGTAGACTTTTCCATGTTAAATGTTTAATTTTTAGATGGTTAATTTTTAGCATGCTAAATTTCATTTCAACATGTTGATTAATGTTTGAACAGCCATAGATGACTTCTCCCAAGGAGACTCAATAAGGTGAGACTTTAAAAATACCTAACACTTACCTGAGGAATGACTTGAGAGACACAGCACTCATTCTGCTTTGCTTTTAAAGAAGCTCTGAGAAAGAGGGGAGCGATGACAGTTGGCATACCTCTGAGGAAGAGGAACTTGATTTTACCCCCAAGGTATGGTGCATTTACAGGAAAAATGTCCTGTAAAAATAAGGGGTTTGAAGGCAAATTTTCTTTGGAACTGAAAGAAACTGCAGTTCCAGCCAATACTGTTTTCTCTTTAAAGCAATCTCTTTGGCCTGCCAGCCTTCCTTCTGCTGTGAGTTTTTCCTAAAGGGCCTGTAGCTGTGACAGAGTATGCAGTAGATTTGTAATTTGGAGCAGAAAAGCAGTAGGTTACAAGATAACCGCATAGTTTTACTTTTTCTTGTTCATATGAGTCAGATTTGCAGACCTTAAAAGTTTGTAAGTTACTATTATAACCTATCCTGTTCTTCAAACAGTGTTTCCTGTAAATTTGGGGATAGATTCCTAAGTGATAAAGGACATTTATTTATCAAGATCTACAAAAACCCTTCATCACCTAGTTCTCCTTTCCTAAGCAGGTTCCTCAAGAGTGCTCAATGAACAGATGAGTTACTCAAATGAGTCATCTATTTTCTTCTATAAAATGACATTCAGTGCTTGCATGTGATCTCACACTGCATGTTTTTCCTCTTTTTTTTTTTTTTTTTGAATGCTTGGGGTTGTACTCTTTTTGTCACTTACAGGCTCTCATGCCTACTGTTTTTACTAATGATCTGTAGAATTATCAACTTCTGAGTGATGTCTGGAGCATCACTTCTGTTGCACTGGCAGTGATGTGGAACCTGAGTGTGGTAGTTAAGCCCACTCTGTAATGCTGGAGATGCAGACATCTTTAGTTTTAGCTTTATTTCATTTTCTTGCACTGATATAAATAGAAATGATACATTTTTCTGCCATGATTTTGAAATTTGGAGATATTTTCTAAGTGTACTTGCAGGGACTAATTTATGCATTAAGTATGGCGATCTTAATAGTTACTTCCCTTGTGCACATTTGCAAGTAAGCATCCTGAAAATGCAGTTTTAAATATAATTGAATTTTACTTACATATTACAAATATTAGAAACAGATTTTTAGAACTGTTATGCACATAAACATTTTTGAAAACAATGTGCAGAAGGGTGCCTGCTCAGTGTGAAATACTTACTGAATTGGATATGAGAGGAGTGTTTGTGTAGTTAGAAGTATAGGATGGAGCCAGCACTATCATAAGGACAGCCTGATTATATTTACCATTCAAGATTTGACATGAACAAAGGATTTGTTGTTGTTACTGTTCAAAAAAAATTCTTAAATAGATCTTTATTTTCAGAAGCTGCAGAAGCCAAACCTGACACTGTTAATGAATGCTTCACAGCAGTTCAGGAAAAACAGTAAGTTATTTGCAAAAGGTTGCATGATATACTGATATATAAAATAGACTTGCTAAGTAGGTTTTTTTGGTTGGTTTGGGGTTTTTTTTTTGTGATAGTATATGAGAAAAGTAGCATTTTGAAAACACAGCACTTAATATTTCAGAGTAAAATAAGTCATTAAAATGAAGACATTAATCCCCTCTTAAGCCCTTTTCCTTCATCAAGTTCATCCTCCATCCTGCTCAACCTCATTTGTCTCCATTTCCAGACATTCCCAAATGGCTCCTCTCTTGTACATTAATCTGATAACATGCCTATTACTGTTTACATAATTCCCTCTGTTCACGTGCATTTTCCTTTTTTTTGTGCTTTAAGATGATGGTGATGGTTCTGGAATTGAAAGTCCTAAGTCGATTCTAAGTCCAAAGAAAAATCTCAAACAAAGAATCCCATCAGGTGCAAATGTGAGTGAAGGAGACAGTGAAGAATTGTTTAATCAAGATGTCTCAGCTGCAAGCAACCTGGATGAAGAAGAATTGGAAGAGGAGGAGGAAGAGGATGAAAATGACAATGGAGATGAAGACTATGAGGAAGAAGAGGAGGAGGAGGAGGATGAAGAATTTACTGAAGATGAAAAGGAGGAGGAAGAGCTGGAAGATGAAGAAACTCAATCTAATGAAATATTGGAAGAGGAGAAAACAGAACCTAAAGGGGAAATTAATGAGAAATTAGAGTATTTCAGTAAAGCTAAGCACGAAGGGGATGCTCCGTGCGGAACTGGAGATGTTTGTGATGATGATGAAGTAAGTAAAGACCATGATGAAAAGGTGGAGGAATCTGTTGATACTCCTGTGTCTTTCATAGCTGGGCCTTGTGAAAGGTTTCAAGAAAATAAAATGGCAGTGTCTCCAAAGATCATGAATAATGAAATATCTTGCAAGTCAGTACCAAAACAAGCTGTCTTTCAAAATCTGAATAATCTTCAAGATGCACAAGAAAGCTGGAACAGGAAAAGCATGATTGAGGAGAAGTTTCACAGAAATGCTGACTCCTGTTTTGCGGACTCTGAAATGACAGACTGGAAAAAAGAGATACCTCAGCCTCTCTTAGATGGCTGTGGTCTTAAGGAGAAAAAGTCAAACTTCAGTGATGGCTTTGAAAGTGGCAGTAATTCTTGGTTAGCAGAAAAAACCCCAGGACCTGAAAATGAAAGACCAACCTTTGTCATACTTGAACATGTGGATGGTGAAGATACTGAAGAAGAGAAATACGAAGGAGTAGATGATAAAGTCTGTAAACCACTGAAACAAGAAAGTGAAAACTTGCACTTAAATAAGCAAGAAAAAAATTTGAGAGCAACATTTCATTCAAGCACTGAAGTAAGTATATAGGGATGATTCAATCGCAAGGGTATTTTCTAAGGGTCAGATAGGTAAGAAACACATAGTAAACTGGATTTCTCTTAATACTTATTTTTCACATATATCCATCTTTTGATCATCCATTTGTGATGTTAGATAGTGTCTTACTTGGAGTCAAAACAGTTTCTTTGCTATAATATGGTAATATATTATAATATGGAAAAATAGTCCACTTGCCTATTCTTTCTGGAATCCGTTCTGTTGTTCTCAGTTCTATGTTACCGTTTTTATCTGTGAAGTTTTACTAATATTTAGAAAATTTTTGGTGTGATAGCTGAAAGTGAGGAACCAAAAAGAAATTTGCATGAGATTGAGAGCAGGAAGCTAATGATTTTCCTTGGAGCAAAGGAGAGGGAAAAAAAGGAATATGCTCTGGAATATTGTAACTGAAATGAAGCTAGAGTTAGACTGACATGAGGAATTGCTTATGGAGGAACAGCAAAGATGATGCTTGTTACTGTTCTTTTCAGCTGTTTTGATCTCTTTTAGGAAGAATCATCGGAACACAAGGAAGAGAAGGAAGGTGCTGACAAAAAGCTACAAACTACAGTTGCTGAGGATGTGAAAAATTCTGTTTGTAGTGATCGGCATGAAGTCCACAAAGCTTCAAAAGACAGCTCTGGTGAGAGAAATGACTTAGTAAATCCTGATCCAAATTATTCCTCTACAAACATTAATGCATAGAAAATGAACTGAAATGGTGATTGACTCCTGTGATAGCAAAATTTTCTCTTGCCTGTGAGTCCCAGTGGTCATTGGCAGAGTAGGAAAGCAGATTGTGTTGCTTTTCATTCATTCTTAAAGAACTGAAATTGTAGCATTGTATACCAAGCAATGCGATACGAAGCAAGTTCCATTCTTCATTTATTGTTATTTTCTCCCTGAACTGATCTGAACAAAATCCAGAGATGAAAAAGAGAAGGAGGACTAGAATGCCTTGAGTGACAATAGTATTCCCTTTATGATGAGTACTGTCACATTGAAAGGCTGTGATTGCTCTTGGCTGAAGCCAGGGAAGGATTTGAGTCAAGTGGAGAGAAAGCTGTTCCAGTGCCTCACCTTGTCCAGTTTTAAAGTGTAGGTCTTTGCAGCACCACATGTGTGTGCTTGAAAACATTACCAGCCTAGTCAGAGTAGAGTACTTTGGTACTTACCTGAGGTCTGACAGTAGGAAGAGAAAGCACCATTTCCATTGTCTGTCTCCAGAGAGTAGCTTGTAGTAGATGTTACCAGAGCATGTGTAGCTGCTGCTCAGATGCTACACAGGGGGCCTGCCTGGCAGAACCTGCTGTATTCTAGTGTTGTGCCTATACCTGCTCATCTGTCTATAAGTGTTTTACCATAAGTATGCATTTGGCATAGCATAGTAGGTAGCCAGAGTTCAGGTTGGAATCAGCAGTTGCCTCTTCTGGGGTGGCTGCCTTCACTGGCATCCAGCTCCTTCCCCCTTCTTTACGTTTATGCATCCACACAATTGAATCCTGAATCAGTTTTTCCTAATGGAGTAGCTTAAAATAGAAATACAATAGTATAAGCTGGTTAGGAACCCTCTGAGACTGAACCTTAAAATCATCTGGTAGAGAAAAGGTTTGAATTTTAACCCGTCTGAGACAGAAATAGCTTCTATGTGTTTGAGTGAAGTGTTTGAGGTGTGAGCCTCTATTTTTAAATGGCAATGCTTAGGTGTCTAGCTTCTGGGAAGGGGCTGGCTAACAACTTTGTCAGGGAACATCTTTCCTAGTAGCACAACAAAAGGAGCCTTGTTTCTTGGTGACTTTTTGGATGTTAGTGTGAGGAGGTTTTGGATAGTGTTTCTATGGTACCCCCTGTACAGTGGAAAATGATAGTATGTCACTGCCCAGGGGGATCAGCCTCAGAGGGGGCGTTTCAGTCCTGCCAAGGAGGCTCCAGTGACCTTCCTGCAGACACGTAAACCAAATGACGTGTCCAGTCCTTGGCGGCCGTTCGTCAGGCGGCACTGGGTCTCAGAGCAGCAGGCACACCTCAAGGAGACCAAGCTCTCCAAATCCCCTACCTGCCCCAGGAATAAAGGAGGCGAGAGAGAGCCGTCTCGTATGGTATTCCAGGAATGAGCTTTATTCCCAGAAGGACAGGGACGAGAACAGCCAAGGGACAGGCTGTGCGAGCGCTTTAAGTATTAGGGGGAAAAGGGGAGGAGCGAACAAAACAAGCCAATAGGCAACAGGGTAAGGGGTGGAACCTGTAACAAGTAACCAATTCGGTGAATGCAGAGGAGGGAACAACCAACCTTGAACCAATAACTAACCGAAGAACAGGGAACTTTCCAGAACAGGGGAGTAGCTTTAAACTGTGGCCTCGCCCACGGACAGCCCCTCAGACTCTGACTCGTCTGCCCATTGGAAGGATCTCAGTTGATGGGCAGTGGGCTGTTCCAAAGTGGGCCAAGGCACCACAACAGTAGTAAATGCCAAATTTTGGAGCTGTAGGCTGGAGAGACCTTAATTCTGTATACAACAGAACTGCAGGATACTGGAGTATCTTCCTGAATGTTACCCAAGTGTGTTGGATATTGCCTGTAGCTTTGTCAGCTGTTGTGCATAGCCATCTTCTGATGGAAAGGAAGCAAAAGGAACTGGAAGTGTAAAGGAGATAACATGATGTGTCTGGGTGGGAAGAAACCCTTGAATAAAACTTGCTTCTTAGTTTGTCCTCATCAATAGAGCCTGCATCTTTGGATGCAGGACTTGACTGTTGGGGAAAAAAAAAGAGTGAAGTGCAAACACTCAAGCATCTCACTTCTTACCTTATTTGTAGGTGCCCTTCCAACAGTGGGAGCAGAGCAAGAGGAAGATGCTGAATCTCCCTGGGACTCTGAGGTACTTTTTGTGAAGGACGCAGGTGTTTCCACTGCAGGGAGTAGGAGTCAGATCCAGAATCACTTGGGAGCTTGCTTTTGATTTGGACCCTACTGTCAATAAGGCTTATTTCCTCTTTTCCTCCTTTTGCTATATGTAACTGGGGGCCCTTGAAATACTTCTGCTCTAGGCCAGCTGCTCAGTTAGGATTGGGATTAAGTTAGGTCGAGCTAATGGCTTGGGTCTCAGCAATCGGCCTTTGAGTTTGGTTTCTGGGATAGTACTGAAACAGTGAAGTTCCTTGCTGCTTAAAATATTCTGACCTTTTCACAGAGGCTGGCAGGACTGTTGCTTTTTCACCATACAGCCCTAGTCTGCTGATCTGGTCAGCCATTCCCCTTGGGGTCTACAACCGAGATGGCTAGCTGCTTCTGAACAGATCCTCTCTACCTTTTGTAGGTGTACTCTGGCCCTCTTTCAAGTCTTGTTCAACAGAGACACTACACATGCTGGCCTTGTTTGCCTTTTTCATTCTTACTGTCTGTGGCAATGAGCAGGGTCTGTAGCTAAGTCCCTCTGTACCCTGGTTTGAAAGACAGGTGTCTGCTAAGGAAGGCAGGAACCTCCCTTGGAATAGAAGATGCAACTCCCTTCCCTCCAAATTATTATAATTTTGAAATTAAGGGGCTTTCAGGCAAAGATATGAGGAATAGGAATAACAGTTCTTTACTAATATATATATATGGATAGCAAGGCAAACAAACAGCAATAACTGTGGCAGTGATACCAAACAGACCCAGAGCCCAGTGACCCCTCTCGGCTGTCGGGCCCTTTCCCCTCGGTGCAGTGACGCTCACGGCCGGCAGGGGGCGCTGGCGGCTTCCGGTGAGCGGGGCGGGTGCGATGGTCCCCCGTGCCGGCAGGGGGCGCTCCGCAGCGAGCTCGGTAACACGCGGTAATGGCGGACANAAAAGGTTTGCAGCAGTGGCAAAGGAAAGGGTGGGGGAGGCAGGGCAGCCTCGGCCGGCTCCCTGTGAGGCAGGGAAAGGCGGGCTTGGGATCTGGGGGCTTTTCCTGAGGCACCCCAGCAGATGGTGAAAAAGGTCCCTCTCTTTAGTGAGACAGGGTATTAAATAGGGTCCCCGTGCGATAGCTGCTCCAGCGAGCAGGCTCCACTCACGGTAGAAGGAAAGCAGCAGAAGGCAGGAGCCTGCAACAGTGATGAATTCCCTTCACCACGACGGCAGCTCCCCTCTTCTCTGAACACCAGGGGAACAGGAAGCTAGTGGCTGTACCCAGCCCCTTTTTGCCATTTCAAATCTCGAGGCGACTCCGACCTACATGAGAAAACCCCAGGCAAAAAAACCCCAATCCAGCTGGACTCCTCCCCCTGTGGCCAGGTCCCTTAGCAACAGTATGGGAAAATTCCTTTAAGAGAAAAACAAAAGGAGAACTCCTAAAACTCCAACACTCTGGTTCTTATTGTGAGAAAAAACAAACTCTTCCCATCCCCTTCTTAAAACTACAAGGCTAAAATGTTGTTAGTTTTAAGGTAGTTTTAAGCTCTGCCTTGCTAATCTTTGTTCAACCCAAATGGCTCTTGCAGTTGTGAGCAGCACTGTGTTCATTCACCACTGGAGGACATATGCCTAGGGAATGTCAGTACCAACTTGAATGTCAGATACAAGTTCAGTACAAATGTTGGACCACTGCAGACCTGCAGCTGTTGGTTCACAACCTGTGTCTTGAGTTACCATGTTAATTCTTGTGTATAGTTGTCCAGTTTGTCAAGGTTTGTCAGTGTGGCAGAACAGTGGTGTGAAGTTTTTGCCCAAGATCTGAAAACAAACACAAATGCTGTGATTTTCGAATATACTATGTGTTGATGCATTCTTGCCAAGGGCCTTAAAAAACATTTTTGTATCTCTAATATACTTGATATGATGCTACACAAGTTGGTTTAGCAGGAGCTTATTGTATAGAAATGAGTTGAAAATGCATTTTTACCAATTCTCATTCATGTGTTTTAGGTTACACCAGCAGATTCTGAAAGTCCAAGAAAAATACCATGTGGTGTGCTGCTCCCAGCTGCAGAGAGACATGGAGCATGCTCCCAGATTGTTTCAGGAGAGAGTGACAATGGTAACTTCCTGGTGGGCTGATGTTTGTCTGTAAGCATTTATAGGCTAAAGTAAACTTTTATTAGTGTCTGTCTTAGAAATGCTGTCATGGTGCGAGTGCGAACCATACCAATGAAGTGCTTACTGTTTGTTAATTAATGCCAGTAATCACAGCATTTGCTGGCCGGTTTGTAAAGGAAGTTCTTTGCATTATGTGTGTTCTTTGGACGAGTATCTAATGGTTTTGATTCTTGTTTCATAGCGATGACAGTGTATGTGTTTTAGGACTGACCTTTCTCAGTATTTGACATTCTTGGATGGTAAGGCAGAAAACGACAGCTATGCTCTGGCTTAGCATTTTTGTCCCCCCCTAGCTTAACCTTTGATAGCATTTTGATAGCTTTATGTTGCACTTTGCCTAGGAGCCAAAATAGGACTACAAGTACCAAGGTTTTTGCCGAGGATTTCTGCCTGTAGTTTGTGACACTGTCTCTTGAGCATCTTGAGCAAAACTTTACAAGCTTCCAGGAGCTTCAAATGTAGTTGTTTTAACTATTTGTCACAGAATTCTGCTTTGACAAGAATTCTACTAAGACGAGTTTAGCATCAGTTTGAAAAGAGGGGAAAAGGTGGTTATGGTAATCTTTCTAAGGTCTTTCCATACTGCTGGACGACCAGGTTTACTGAAATTGAATACCGTTCATTTTTTAATGTTGGTTTGGGGATTTTTTAATATAAAATATATTTTTAAATTATTTAAATACAAAATTTGTGCTATGGAGCCATTCTTAATAATTCTAAGTATTCTTTCATATACTTATTTAGTGAGAGGACTCAAACTGTACGATGACTAAAGCAGAAGATTTGAGAAATATAGGTGGGGCAGTAGATTGTGTGGGTTTGGAAATTATTTAATGTTGGACAAAATTTAAAAAAAAAAATTGGAATTATGCTCTAAATGTAGATTAAAATTAAACAACATTTGTTTCTATTGTTCCCCTGCAAGCTAAACCTCAACAATCTGATGAACACTGCCTTGATTTCACCTTCTTAGATGTATATGAGGTTTCTGTGTCTGCACCCATGCTTTCTTAGTCCCATCAATGGAAAGGAAAATGCTCCTCAGTATTAAGCACTTGTAGAGTAATCACAGTCATAATGCTGTTTTATGATCATTCATTTCAGTAGACCAGCTTTGGCTTTTGAAATAATCCTTTTAAAAAGCAGAATTCAGCTCCTCAAAAGAAGTAAATATTTTAATCTTGTTCTGTTAACAAGCATGACCTTATTGCTTCACCTGAATTGTCCTAGTTCTGTGATAATTATTTTTTCAATCCAAGTTGCATGGTGGGAAGTATGCATTGTTCTTTTCTTGTACACTAAGACAAATGCTGCATGATGAGGTAAGTGGAATGTTCAGCATTGTACTCTTGATTAAATAATGCTTGTGACTAATACTTAGTTGTAGAAACTATTGATGTTGAATGGAGTAAAAGGTACCCACAATTAAATAAAATAATATTTCCCAAAACATTTTTCACTTCCAGGCTTTTTGGAGAAACCCAACAATTCACAGGTAAGAATTTGTGTCAGATTGACTACTTATTCTGCTCATTAAGTAGTATGTAGTTTCTTTGAATTTGGTGTTTTATCATTGAATTGTCTTTCATAGCTGAAGACTCCCATATCTGCTTTGGAAACGAACGAAACTTCTCCTAAAAAAAGGCAGCAGAAATCAGGTAATATTTGCCTTAAGTGGTTCTAGGTTTAGCTTCTTAATCTTTTAGGAGTATTTAATACGGCATCTGTTTTATGTTTTGCAGATCTATTGCAGGAAATTGATTTAGAAGATGTTGAGGATATTGAAGGTATTCATAACAGTCTCTTTGTAATGTTCTTTCATGGACAGACACATTGTAATTGCAAATCTTTTCCTGATTTTAAATTAATGGTTCTAACAAGGTGTTCTGGAAGCAGAAGGACTACCAAAATAGGCACCTGTGCATGTTTGCTCCCTCCTGTAGTCTGCCCTTCCATAATGTAGGCTTCCTCCAGCATACATGTTGTCATCCTCCTTTACAGGCAGTCCTGAAGATGGAAGAACATTGTTGCCCCGTGTCTTTCCTGCCTTTTCCCTTGTTCTGTGCCTGTTACACAGAAATTTCAAGGTTGATTAAACATGTGAAATAGATCTTCTGGGCTCCAAAGATCCTAAGATCTTATTTGAAGACTGAGACTTCAAACTCAACATAGCTGCAGTTGAACACTTCACTGATGGGCAAGACTAAATAGGAGTTTGGGTTGCTTTTGATTACAGAAGTCTTGGTAGTGATAACTTAAGATACTCTCTACAGTAATTTCTGTGGTGCTACCTACAAATGTTCCTCAACCACCAGCACATCTGTCTGTTTTTACTGCTGGTTGGAGCCTTCATCTGCACCAGCAAACAGCTTAGTGTTGGGATATTTATAAGCATAAGTGTAAAGTCTAAAGCTCCTCTTGTTGAAAAACAAGGAAAAGGGAAAGATGCCCGTGTTCCTTGTAGAACATTATCTTTAGATAATCCCTAATTTTTGCTGTTATTATTGTCTTTAGTATTTACCATACTATCTGAAATGCATCACAGATATCAAGATATAACAACCCTGTGAAATAAGTGCTGTCAACGCACTAATGACTGTTGTGTGTTGTGAAATGCCTTGTGCTGAAATACCCAACAATTAAATCTACAAAAATTTTCAGAAATTTTACCTAGCAGTGAGGTGGGAAGAAAGGGTTGTTGATTCACACTATGTACTTTGGGGTTTGAATTGACCTCTGGAGATCTTTATGAGTGACTGAGGAGCTTGGACTCCCAGTTCAGACATAAAGTTGTAACTCTGAACTTCTATCAAATGCTAAGAAGCCTTCAAGAAATGAAGGCTTGCAAAAGTACTCACCTAAAGCAGAAAATGCCAAGAAGTGAGGTTGTGCCCTTTTGTATTTTTATGATGATATCTATCTACTTTTCTCCATCTCACTCACTTTTCTTGTAGGAATGATACTGTGTCCCTCATTAGCAGTGAAACTTTGTGTATAGAAAGGCTATTGTGCAGATTCCATGACATTATGCAGCAGTACAGGAGGTGCAGAGTGATTAAGGTGAAAAGCCTCCATCTCTTGTTTTTAGATTCCACACTTGAGTTGCTAAGATTTGTTTCTTTCTGAATACTTATCACTTGAAAGTGTACAATGTGCCTTCCACAAGAACAATGACAGTGAGTTGATGCTTCTAGATTGTATCTGGGATTATCTGAAGTCCAATTCTCTGGTGTAACAGAGATTCAGGGTAGGCTGCCAGATGGAGTGACTGCGTCTGAGAAGTTTGTGACCTGCCCATATTATATGGAAATTCTGAGAGAGGGAAGAGTGGAATCCAGTTTTCAACGGTATGAGCGAAATGTTCAGCTCATGGATTGTTTCTCAACATTACTTAAGTCTGTCTTTCAGTTCCCATCCATGTCTTCTGCAACAGATGAGGCAGCAGTTTGATATAGTCCAGATCCATGTCTAAAGACAGATTTGTTTAATGCATAAAGCTTTGGCTTTAAAATATTTCAAAGCTGTGATTTTTTTCATGTTTTTTTGTGCACTGCCCATATGCACGTAGGGAAATCACAGTTGCTGGAGCCATGTAACTAGTTACTGTATGGCACACAGTGTTTCAAAGAGAAAGATCAAGATAATGCACCTTTAAGAAACAGGATTGGTTTATTTGTGACTATTTATAGTGATTTTCAGTAAATTTCCTTTAAATGCCCTGGAAGAAAGCAATGTACACAGATGCATCTTAAATCTGTTTTATGGTAATTTTTGTCTCTAAGAGCTCACAAATTAGAGGGATGCATGATTTTGTTTTAAGGTTTTTCTCTCAAATACGATTCAAGATGCACTCTGAATGTAAATAAGTAGTATTAGGTCATGCTGGTTATCAAAATGCAGTTTTCTCACTGTAGGTGAGTACTCAGGATCTACTTTTCATATGTCATCAGCAGCTGAAAAAGAAGATGTTAAGGATGCCATTGAAAACTATGGAGTGTGGGTATGTAACACCAAATGTTTTGAATTAAGAGTCTGAATCAGTAAATTGTATTACACACTATAAAGCAAAGAATTGTGTTTTATACACATAAGAAGTAAAGGTAACTTACCAGTCAATGAGTAATTCTGGAGAGTCCTGTAGATAAAGGTTGTATAACAGCCTGAAGTACAATGGGATGCAGTCTTCTTATGGTGGAGAAAAATCCATATCATTATGTTGGATACTTGCTGTTACACTAATTTGTTTTCAGCTGGTTTGCTAAACATTGTTCAGTATTTTTCCTTTTGCACAGTGCTGAAAAACAGTGCAGTCAAATTCATTTTTTCCTTATGCAAAATGCACATTCAAGTAAAGAAGAAAATTTGTCTATAATATGCTGACCTGTTTGATTAAGCATACCTGGTCTTCCCCTTTGTAAGCAAAAAAGAAACAAAAAAAAATTAAAATTTCATGACCTTCTCAATGCTTTCCTTGCCTCTCCAAAATACAGACTTGTTTGGCTATGTTAGTAAGTGTTTGAAAAGGTTTTTTTTCAGAGGGCTTTTGAGAGGAATAAGGCAGGCATCCTGTTTATGTTGGGCCTACAACAGGAGAGGGAGAGGGCTGGATAGAGGGGTCTGGAGTCTTCTGTAGCACCTCAAGGGACAGTGGAGCAAATTACTTCTACCCCACACTCAGGTACGATGAAAGATGAACATGCTCAATATTAACAGGCAGAGCATGGAACTTAGGCATACTGGAAGGGGGTAGTGGTTGGGCAGTGAACGTGGGGAATTGAGAGGCTGAGACAGATGGTAGCTGGCTGAGGTGCTTCTTCCCCGTTCTGAAAGCAGGAATTTTTGCAGAGAGAGAAGGGCCTGGTTAACAAGAAGACAGAGGGCAGTTGGATGGTCTCAGCCCATTGGAACTAAGGCTGCAGGCCTGTGTGGAAGGCACTAGGAAGCATATGGGGAAGGAGCATGTTGGGGAAAGTGTGACACATGATGGAAGCAGTCAGAGCTGTTGAGGAGCAGGGCATGGGGTGAGGGACATGAGGAGACTGGGTGGAGTTGAGTGAGGCATGGTATGGTTTTCACACAAGTTTGGGTTCCTGACTTTTGGGATGAGGGAAGGAATGGACAGGTTTCCCTAATAAATGCTTTTCTTTGGAGCTTGGAATGGAATTTGACATTTCTGCAACTTGGGTGAAGAAAGAGGCCCAGGTCTCCGTGTGGGGGATCGTAAAAAGCTTGTCATGTTCATTAACAGTGTATTAGCTTAGCTGGCAGGGGATTGTAAAATGCCAAACAGTAGAGAATAATGGAGGAAGGAAGGTGAGAAAACATTGGGAGTTCCAAAGAAAAATGGTACTAAAGCAATAAAACATGAAAAAGTAAATTGCTTTCTAACAAAGTGACGCTGTTCAGGATCGCCCAAGGATGCACAGCGTCCTTCCTGCAGACGTCCCAAGTGATGTTGCGAGTAACTGTAGCCGGCTCCTCGTCTAAGGAGCAGACCCCAAACTGCTGGTAGAAGCCTGCGTCAGCCAAGGCAAAGAGGATGAGAGGGGTCTTTTGTATGAGTTCCAAGAGGTTTATTTGGCTGGAGGATTCAGGGACTAAAGACGATCTGAGGGTAGGGTCCAGAGTTTTTATACTAGGGTACACAAGGGGTGGAGAAAGGGAATACAACCAATCGGGGAGCTGGAGAAGGGTGGAGTGATCAGGCAGACAACCAATGGGGATAACAAGGAGGAGGGAGCAAGGTAGAAGAGCTAATGGGGTGTCGAACTTCAAAGAACTTTCCAGAAGTGATGCATATTAAACAGAGGGAATACATATGTAAAGAGTGTTTACATAAAACGGGGAGGGGAATAAGCGAACCAATCAAACTTCAACATTCAAACAATAGCCCAAAAGCTTGTGGGAAGTCACCGTGTTCGGTACCCCCAGTGGCCGCCGCCGCAAGGGTTAAGGTCTGGTGGTCCGCCACGTGATTGTGTTGCGGCCACGACCACTGCGACAACAAAGGCCACGAGTTAGAAAAAGCAGGCGGGCTTAAAAGTAAAAGCAACCTTAATGTCTAGACAACTCCAATCCTAGAAAAACTGTTGCCTCTAGTAAATCGCAGTAGCAAGTAAGTTTTAAGAAGAAGGTGAGTCAGTGAACCTTTAATTTAGTATCACTTGATTTGTATTATACAAATTGCTTTCAAAATATCTTGATGCTTATTTCTGTAATGCGTTTATATATATGTGTGTGTGTTATATTTCTGTTTTTTCAGTTATATGATAGGATGAGTTTGCAACAAAAATTACCTGGATTAACTGTAACTTCCTTTTTCTTGGTAATCTTTTTGTCTGTACCTGTTTACTTAAGGATAAATATATTTTAGAAACTACCAACTTGATAGAAAAAACAGCACATGCAAATCAGCCTGACGAAGCAGAAATTTCACATCAGAAAGCCCTAACAGAAAACGAGGAATCACACAGTGCTGACAAGGAGTTAAATCTAAAACCTTGGGAAGAAAGATACGAAAGAATGTGGGTTGAAAATGAGAAAAGGGAATTGAAAACAAATTTTAAAAACATTACAGCAG
The DNA here is from genome assembly GCA_013398115.1 of Falcunculus frontatus. Lineage (NCBI taxonomy): Eukaryota > Metazoa > Chordata > Aves > Passeriformes > Falcunculus > Falcunculus frontatus. The sequence goes on from VZRV01004676.1 coordinate 35,544, forward strand.
AGCTGAAGCAGTTGTTTAATGAAAATGAAGCTGGGAAAACTGCTTCCCTTGTGGAAAAAAAACCAGAAGATGGCTTTGGTGAAGAATTAAAGAGTTCTCACGTTATTTCATCTCCTGTGACAGAATCAAGTAATAAGTTAAAAAGCGAAGGTGAATTTGGAGATATTAAACTTACGCTAGGCGGAAAAGTACCCAAAATGGAAATTGTATTTCCAAGTCATGGTGTTCTTCCTGATCAAAATAGCTTGAAGACAAATGTAGAAGATACTTGGAATACAGACGAAGAAGCTGGCATAAATAATATAGATAACAGAAAGGTTTCTCTAGCAAAAGGAGAGAAAAAGAAAATGCCTACTATGGAAACAGAAAAGAATTATAATGGAAATAGTAAAAGTTCAGAGGAAGGTCTTGCTTACTCCCTGAGACATAGCTTAAAATCAGTTATTTTGGGTGACATTTCTAATATTCTTCCTGAAAGAAGACCTATTTGTACAAGTGATGAAAATGCACATTCTGTAACAGAAATGAAACTTAAAAAATACTCTGGATTTAATGATGATGTTCCCAGGGACTGCTTTATCAACAGTAATATGGGAGAAACAGAAATTGAAAGTCTTCTTGCTGATGCTCAGGAATCGTGTGGCATGCTGGAAAGGAGTCTTGATGAAGAGCTAAAACGAGATATGGAAAGATTTAAGAGTAAGGTAGGAATGCTGCAAACAGTATTCCTGGCTTTGGAGAAAGAGAAGGTACAGCTGCAAAGAGAGGTAGTTCACCTGCTACTCCTTATTGTTTAGTCTTTCTCCGTATCAATGGTCCTGTTCACTTCAGCTATTCATCATTAAATGAAGATGCTTTGTGCAAATTGGTTGTTGTCTTAATGAAAATACAATACTTATGAATAAAGAGAGCAATGGAGAGTTGCCTTTTCCCCCTTTTTCAGAAAACACAGAATGCACTATTGTTCCAGTTTAACAGTATGTGGCACTCCGTTCCACATTGACTCAGTTCTTCATTGACATAAAAAGAAGTGCACACAATTAAATCAGTTCTGATTCTGAAACAAAGAATGGAAATAGCTCCTGAACAGGGTCTTGACTGAATTTTTCATTTGCTGTGATTTCTGCATGGTGTGTCTGCATTGCCCTTCACTAAAATTCTTTTTTACTGTGAGTGGAACTGTTTCTGCTTGTGGGTTTGGAATCTTCTTCCCTGCCACCCTACCTACCCTCCATGGAGGAAGCAGTAACCAAGCACACTTCCACTTGATTTTTTTTATTTCTGCTTTTACTAATAACATCGTGCAGTCCTTCTAACTCTTTAATCCATCAGTAATGCTTTCACATTTTTACTGTTCATATTTTAAGATACACTGTTTTTTCTTTCTAAGGACTGTGTTTCTGTTACATCATAGACTCATGAGTGAATTTGAAGTACTTTCAATGACAATACACTCTGTAATGTAATTTTTGTGAAAATACTTGTCTATATTTATTTTTCATTTTAAACTTTTTCAGAGGTAAACACTGAATTATTCAGTTTTGGATATTGTGTTTCTCTTTTATGGAAATGCTGATTAATAGATTAAACTTACCTTTCTTTTTGTAGATTGAGAAGGAAAAAAACAAAGAAAGATGTTTCAATACGCAGACAGTGGCAAAAGAGGAAAATGTTGGTAAATTAAATACACCGCCAGGCAACATTACTAATCAGCAAATGAAAGAAAAGCTTACTCTAAGGAAGTATGACTGTTTGAAAATGGAGGATGCAAACACTACAGAAGAAAAAGTCAACAAGAATTTTTCACCTGAGGAGAGGTCAGAAATTATTAAAATGCCAATGAAAGTGTAAACTAAAGACACGAGCTCTAATTCTTGTTTGTAGCATTACTTAAGTATCTTTTAGGTTTTATAATATTGTACTAGTTGAAGCCGTTTCTTTAATGCTGAAAGCCATACTGAGTAGTCCACTGCTTCACAAACATTGAAGAAATACACTTTTTTTTTTAGGCAGAGGGAAAAGATGTTACTAAATGAATCTCAAAAGTTTGAAGGAGGTGTTGATATTTTTTTGTAATCCTAAGCAGGAGTGTTTTTCTGTCTGTCCTTCAAAGGAATCCTTGCTCTAAATTCTTCTTCAAATGTGGATATAAGATACTGCCTGAATCTAGTTGAGGTTCCACATTCTCCCCTCATTCCTAGGGCAAGATTTTTAAAATACTTTCAAACACTCAACAATCCTCAGAGTTAAGTCTGTGTTTTATCAGAGATATTTTTCATCTCAGTTGTTTCTGGACATCATCTTAAGTATGTCTGTTTCAAAGAAATATTTTCTGTACAGTTACGCAATTGGTGATTTTTTTTTTCTTTCTGTTTAATGTAGTGGATTTGCCCTGAATCCTGAAGTTGCAAGGAAAAATAAAGGACAGACTTCAAAGCAGGAGGCTAATCATCAGACGAGCTCTTCCAGTGGGAATAATTTTCGAGTACTGGATAATAGCACTTTCAGAGAAACATCTCAAGAGGAAGGAAGGTACTGAATATAAGGAATGTTATAAGTAAAACTTACTTAATGATAAAAATTTACATAAAGCTAAGTTTTTTTGTAAACCTGATGTGCACAGTAGTTTTTGTTTCTTCATGTGACAGTATGACCTGATGCCTTTTGTGTTCCAAAACACGTCTTTTTTGCTTAATGTGCTTTGAACGTCTTAGCCAAGTTCATTATAAAGACAATATGCACAAGTGCTGAAAAATTACCAGAAGGTCAGTGTATATGTAAACATATATTTTATATTTTTAAAAGGGGAGAGGAGAGACTTATGGAAGAACAAAGTTGGTATTTCATCACATGCATCTTAGGGTTCGGGTTTTTTTCTTTTTTTTTCTTCAGCTGTATGTCCTCCTGACTTCTTGCCTACCTCAAACTTAACTGCAGGGGGCAAAATGAGAAATTGTTGACAGGGTACAAGTGCTGTTCAGCAACAGCTAAAACACTGGTGTGTTGTCAGTACTGTTTTAGTCAGAAATCTAAGACACAGCATTGTGTGGGCTGCTCTGAAGAAAATTAACTCCATCCCAGTCAGCCTAAGTACAGTAGAGAATCCAAAATCATGGTTCTTTGACCTGTGAGGGAAAGAGTCTCAATACTGAAGAGAGCTAAATCTCTGGTATTAAACAAGGAATGCACATAACTATGTATCTGTATATCTCCATGTCTGTAGCTGTATGATTCCTATCACTTTGAGTGAACAGTTAATTCAACTATTTGCTTAATATCTTGAGAAAAAATATTCTTATAATGATGATAGACAGTTTTTTCCCAGTATTCACCTACATCTAAAAAAATTCTTGTATTAAATTTTACTTTAATTCCCTACTGAAATTAGGTTTTCAGAACAACTTTAGGTATTGTTCATAATGCAAGATAAACATTCCAGTACTGAAGTACATTTCTGTTTTCCAGACCTGCAGCAAAAACAGCGAGTGAAAAGAACAAGGTACTATAAAATTAGTTTCTTGATAAATAGTCTTATCAGCTTTTAATCGCTTAGATGGGATCAATCAGATATGGACTGAACGAGAGAATGAGTCATTCATGCACCTGTAATATTACATAGTTGTATACAGAAAATACTGTATTGTTTTTAGGTCGGCATACAAATGGATGTAACTGATGACCTTGATTTAACTCGCTCATCTGACACAACTTCAGAGGATGTCGAATTACCAACATCCACCTACAAAGAGGCTATGTTGCTCTTAGAACAGCTTACTGTGGATCATACAAGTATGTTCTAAAGTCACTTTTTCCTCATGTTACAAGTTTCTCTTTTAAAACATGGTTTCTTTGTATGCACTCCTAGGTATCTTAGTTTATTTATATCTACGATAACACCTCCCCACTGCCCCCTTCATCACTGACCTGGGTGTATACAGAGCTGGTTTTTGTATTTGTTTCCTTTTCCTTTGCCTGAGTGGTGATTTTGTCTTCTCCTATATATATTTTTCTGAGGTGCCACCAGCATGGCTGAAAGGCTCAGTGGTGCCCTGCAGCGGGTCGGTCCATTGTCTTTGTTGGGCATGGGGCAACCCCTGGCCTCTTTTCACACGGAACTCCCACTGCCTTCAGTCTTCCCACTACCAAAACTTTATCACCTACACTAAATCAAATAATTTACACATTAGAAAATATTTATGCATATGCGCAGCTTTGTCTTTTCTATCTCAAAATAGGTTCTGCTATTCTACTGAAAATTCAAAACATACTTCTTAAATATGAACAAGTAATAGAGCATGAAAAAAATCGGTATGCAGCGGTCTGGAGAGAAGTAAGAAAATTGGAAAGTGAAAAGGAGGAATCAAAATTAATAGCGGAAGAGACTCAAGATTTGAAATCCATATTGGCTCATCAAGAAGTGGAATGGAAAAATGATATCCAAAGCCTTAAGTATGTAATCTTGTGCTCTGATAAAGTGTTACCATGTGAGTGTTAACGTGCCGGAAGGTGCTAATGATACGTGATGGATGAGGAGCTTCTAGTCTTTTGATTTTGTGTATTTTGAACCTCATGGGCAAGCTATGCTATAAAGAAAGCATGTAATGTCAGGGAGGGAAAAAACCAAACACCTGGATATTAGCGCCATCTAAAATTGTCTGGATGTTGTTTTCACTTTTTTTTCATAGCAGGAGAAGAGAACGAGAGTTTTTATGGGAAAATGAAATTTACATTAGAGGTGATTTATATGAGATGTATATATTTTTGTCTTTGCAGTTTCTGTTGGTGTATAATATTAGAAATTCAGGTAACTCCACAGAGTGCAACTCAGGACTGTTCAGAGAAGCATAGAGTGCTTATTTGCTTGCATGGTATCTTATTTGAAAAGTCAAATTCAGGCTTGCCTCATTCTCTATAATCCTGAGCTAGACTTGGATGATGTGAGGTTTTTAACCTCTGTTTCATCACTTCCGACAGGAGTAGCTAGTACACACCATAGGAAATTCAGCAAGAGCAAATGCAAAGCCTTGCTCTTGGGGAAGGAAGATCCTCTTGTGATGATATCCTGGGGATGGCCTGGCCAGGGAGCTTGCTGAGAAGACCTTTGTGGTCTTGCCATAGAGCAAGATGAACATGAACCAGTATGAGCTGGCAGCTGAGAAGGCCAATGGCAGCAGATCAGGAGATGGAAGGGAGTGATTATCTGCCCCTACTCAGCACTTACTGAACCACATCTAGAGCACTGTGTCCAGTTATTGGCCTTCTAGTCCCAGAGGGATATTAACTGGTATGTGTGAGTTCAGCAGAGGGCTACCAAGCTTGTCAGGGAGCAGGAACACCAGCCCTGTGAGGAGAGGCTGTGGGAACTGAGCTTTGAGTTGTGCCTCCTGGTATGTGGAAGAGGATTATGAGGAAGACGAAGCCAGTCCTAGCTTTGCCTGAACTGGACTCTAGTAGTTTGTCATGGTTTAAGCCCAGCTGGCAACTACACCCCAGGCAGCTGCTCACTCACTTCCCCACCAGTGGGATGGCAAGAAGAGAATCAAAATGGTAAAACTGAGAAAGCTCATGGGTTGAGATAAAGACAGTGTAATAGGGAAAATAAAAGCTGTGCATGCAAGCAAAGCAAAACAAGAAATCCATTCACCAGTACCCATTGGTAGGCAGGTGTTCATCCATCCGCAGGAGAGCAGGACTCCATCACACGTAACAGTTATTTGGGAAGACAAATACTATCACTCTGAACATCCCCCCCTTCCTCCTTCTTCTGCCCACTATATAAACTGAGCATGGTGTCATATGGTCTAGAATGTCCCTTGTATCATGTTGCAGTGGCCCAGCCCACCTTTGGGCTGAAAATAAATGGAAACATCCAGTGGGTTGATTTCCCTGCCCATGATAGCGGGTCTGAGGGTGGACCTGAAGGCGGTGCCATGGGTGGCACCGAGATCTGAAGCCACAACCCCCTGGATGTCATTCTGAAGTGCCGTTCCTCCCCCAGTCTGGAAAGTTCTGTTACATTTGGTTGCCCCTTGGGCCTTATGTTCATGATTATTAATTTCCCTTGTTGCATATTCAATTAAGTTATGGAAAGTTCATTTCTGTTATGATCCCCATTGGTTTGTTTAAATAAGTCCTTCCTTTTGATCCCTCTGGTTGGATACCTTCCCTGATGTAATCCTTCCCTATTGGTTTATCCCTTGTACCGCCCATTCTCCTCCCTCCGCATAAAGTCCCATGTAACCCTTCGCTCTTTGCTACCTGTCTCTCTTGTCTTCGTGTTCTCCCGGCCCCCTGCTGGGGAATAAAGACCTGGTTACAGGTGCAGAGCGTCCCTTCCTCCTCCTTCGCCTCTGCTTGCTACAGTTTCATCAGGCTGCTGTCAGCCCTTCACAGAAGCTTGGAGCTGCTCTCGCTAGAGAGCCTGATACTTGGATGTGAAGCTGTGAACTGTCTCACTGCGGGGACACTCAGGCTTGGCCAGCCGGGCAGCCAAGTAGCCACTGCGGCAGTATCAGTTGGGTCACCTGTCGCAGCTGTTTCCCTTCCCAACTTCTTGTGCACCCACAGCCCCCTTGCTGGTAGGGTGGTAGGAGAAGCAGAAAATGCCTTGTTGCTGTGCAAATGTTGCTCAGCAATAACAAAACCATCTATATTATCAGCTGTTTTCAGCACAAATTCAAAACACAGCCCCATGTGAAGAAAATTAACTTCACCCCAGCCACCATTTTTCAAAATCTTAAGTATTCATCAATTGTGAATGATTATTGTTTTCATTCTTAATGAATTATGAAAGCAATGTTAGCCTTACACTTACAGAAGCTATTGTTTTTGTGAAATTTCCCTAAAAGTTATATGTAAAGCTTTCTTCCTTGCAGTATAAACCATTGAAATACAACTGTCAATTTTTCAAACGATTTATTAGTGGCTGCTGATACTTGTTTTTGCAGAATTTCTAAAGCAGATTTTCACTTGCCAGCTCTGTCCTTATGTTAATACTATTTTTTTCTTGTTGATTGTTGCAAGGATATGAAAAAAAAATACAGGTAGCTTATTGCTACTTGTTTCAGTCAGTAAAGAAGTTGATATTCCCTAAGGGTTTCTCTACAGATTATCTTCTAAATCAAATTGCTGTTGTTTGTCCCAGATGTAGATCCTTAAAGGTTTAAAACTATTTTTAATCACACTAAACTTAAACCCTCTTCATTTCTAAATATATTTTTGAAAATTTACCTCATTTCTGAATAAAAAGAAACTGTGTGCTTTTCCTGTGGTCAGCAGAGGTGGGTCTGTCAGAGAGATAAGTGATGTGCTGCTTCATCAGCATTACTTGTAGTCACTGAATCCATAATATGCAGGCAATGCTCACCTTATTAAGAAAATGTATAGTAATTATAGTCAAAATTTTATGTTGCTTTGATTGATAAGACAACAAACTTCTCTTGATTGAAGTGTCTGTAATATGAAGATGACTTCTTTAAAAGTAACAGAAATGTGCATACCTCAGTATATTTACCTAGATAAACATACAAGTGATAAAACACTCAATGGTTTATTTCCATATATTGTAAAACTGATACCGTGGATAATGGAATGAAGTTAGAATTCTTTAAAAAGTTAAAAATTAGAGTAAAATATAAAATCTGAAAATATTTAACATTTTTATGGTTTGAATTGTTTCTGCAAGTTCATAGTGTGTAATATCTAATTTTTGTATCAATGCCTTAGTTTCTCAACTGTTCTGTTAAATCCCAGATTTACTTTGAAACAAGAAGAAGAAAAGAGGCTCAGAGTAGAAACACTACATGAGAAAACAAGAGAAAAACTCAGAAGGAAAGAAGAGCAATACTGTAAAGCGATGGAGGAGAAACAGCAACTTGAGTTACAATCAAGGAATTTAGAAATGGAGTTAGTAACACTGAGAAAGCTCTTCAAACAGGTATATTGAATAATTGCTTAAACACTTGTCTTTTTATTTTCTGCTTCTTTTGATTTGGTGTTGTATTCCAGTATGCCTAAAGGAGAGGTACTCTGTTCATGGAAGAGGCATTGGGTAACTATTGCCAGATTTTGAGAACAGTTGATTTCCAAGTAGTCTGTTCTCTTTTCGTTTGTATTTCAAAGCCTGACTTTGAGTTATTTTTCTAAATTACTACAAAGCATTCTATATATCTTCTTTATTTTTCTTAAGAAGAAAATTAAAATTTATAGGTGGATTATCATAACTGTGGAACGCAAAAATATTTACAAGAATAAAAGGGAGACTGGGAAGATGTTGCTAGCTTTGATTTTTCTGAAGGTGCAAGTAGTTCAATTTTATTATTGTAGGTTGAAGACGAGCGTGATGAAACACAGAGACAGCTCTCTCAGGAAAAGAGTGCCAGAGCCCTGCAAGAAGGCATTTTGAACAACCACCTTTGGAGACAAAAAGAACTAGAAGAAGAGACAAGAAGAACTACAGGAAAAAGTTCAGATGTAAGCAGATTTTTTTTTCTAATTAATTAAATTTCACCATGTTTGTTCTAAAGTCATAATAAAACTTACGTAATTTTTTCTGCTTCTTGACGGAATATTTACAGTTTACCAGTGTAATTTTACTGTGCAAATGCCTCTTCTGTTTTCCCTTACGTCTTTAAAAGTTCTGGAAAGCAGTATCAGTGTTGTATGTACTTGAACTGCATGTACAAGTAGAAAACTAAAAGAAAACACTATTTACACCATTTAAAAAACTGTCTTGTTTTCATTTCCTCGACATTTTATCATCACTTTTCAAGGTTTCTAGCAGTGAAACAGCTAGCTACCTACATCCAGACTGACCAGGAAGGAAGTTGTTTGACACTCACTCGGTGTTCCCATTACTTGGGTTTTTTAATTACTTATTCTCTTATCAAACTTAGTCACTTGAAGTATGAAGTTTTTTTCCACCTCCACATATTAAAGTGTTGTGAAGGAAGATCAGCAGTGAATTAAACTCTTGATACTAGTTAGAATAATTGAAGGAGATTAAGCAATCGTGATCACTGTATTAAAAAAAAAAAGTCTTGAAAAGTTTACTGAATTTACTAAGAATGTGAAATTCTTGGAAGAATTTTTTGTTCTTGGCTGTGCTGCCCAATAAATACAGGGTGAATATGTTTACACGGAAAAAATTTTGTGTTATACACAGGCACTATACAAGACTCTTGCATTCCAGGGATGATTTAGCTGTGTAGCTAACTTTCAGTAATGCTAAAAAAAAGTGTTAAGAAGACATTTAAAAAGGAAAATACCCTTTTTTGCCTGGTAAACAGAGATTTTACCTGTGGTAAACATAGATTTTACCAGATCGGTAACACAGCTAAATTAACCTGAAAGGGAATACTTTAAAGGCATCCACATACAAGAAAGCACTGTCATTTAAAAACCTTTATGCCTGAAATATTTAAAATAATTTTATTGTTTAGTTGCTGGTTTACAGAAAAAAAGACATTGTATATTTGGCATTTTTATTTATGGATACATTACACTTTCATCCTATGCATGCCTTGGACACGTGCACTGGTTCATAGAGTAGCTTATGTCTTACCTGAAATTTCACTCTTATCTGTGAAGTCATGTTGCAATGTTAGAAACATTAAAATGCAGTTTAATGCTGAAGTGGTTTTGTAGATACATTTCCCACCTGCATATTTATTCATGTTCTCTGTCATTCAGGAATCTGACACTGAGAGAGAAAAGGATCTGTTGTACAAAAATCAGTTACTGCAAGATGAGATTGCCATGTTAAGACTAGAACTTGATCAATTAAGACTTAGGCACCAGGAGGAAGAAGGAAAATATTTAGAGGAAAATGAGACCTTGAAAGAAAAAAACGAAGATCTCAAAAAGGAGCTTAAACTGAATGAGGAAGCTTTAACACAAACAGTTTTTCAGTACAATGGACAGCTGAACTTACTAAAGACAGAATCTGCAATGCTGACTTCGAAACTTGAGCAGACGAAAGAAAGCAAAGACAGACTAGAGACAGAAATCGAATCATTTCGTTCCCGCTTGAACACTACTGTTCAAGAACTTGAACGTCACCAGTCATCAAAAAGTGATGTTGAACGAACATTTCAGAGAGAACGTGATGAATGGCTTCGCTTGCAAGACAAGCTCCATCATGACCTCTCAGATGTGCGAGAAGCTAGCAAAAGCTTGTCTGAGCAGCTGAGTAAAGCTGAAAGCAGAGCTAATAGTCTAGAAAATGAGCTTCACCAGTTAAGACAAACGCTCAGTGAAAAAACATTGCTTTTAGAAATGACACAAAAAGAATTGAGTCAAACCCAGTGTCAGGCAAAGGAATATGATCATGCTCGGCAACTTGAGAAAGACCAAGTAAATAAACTTATAATAAAGCAGGAATCCATGCAGGAACGATTGGCTCAGCTCCAGAGTGAAAACCTTTTGCTCCGTCAGCAACTGGAAGATCTGCAGAACAAGGGGATCATCAAAGAAAAAGTAGTGAATGATGTGCAAGATCGGTTTAATGATATTTTCAACAAACTCAGAGCCGATACTGAAAAGCAGGTTTACCTAGTGGAAGAGAGAAACAAGGAATTAAATGCCAAGTGTATTGATTTAAGAGAACAGGTCTTCAAGTATGAGACTGACAAAATAGAGAGAGAGGTAAAATACAGACTTAGAGCAATTTAAAGTTTTCCAGTTCTTGAAATTCTTTTGTGTTTCTAAAGTGTACCAGGTATAAGATATATGTATGGGACTAGATAATGATGATTTGTTCTGGTTTGTTGTGTTTCTCCTGAAATTGTGGAAGATTTTGGTAAATGGGATGTTACTGCTCAGATCGAGCAGAGAGCAGAAAAAAGGTATCCAAGTCTGCTTTGATCAAGAAAGATGATTCTTCTCTAGAACTTTTTTCATCTCTTTTCCTTAGTCCGTTTTTTGCCCTATAGAATTGATTTAGGTATTTAATGATTTTTTAAAGTATTGCAGTGGTGACACAAGAGTGGTATGAAAGGAAGAATGATCCAATATGTGACAGTTGAGAAATGAAGATGCAGATGAGTGAATTGTGTGAGATGGACTTACATTAAGTTCCTACAGAGGAAAAACATTGCTTCTCCATAAGTTGCTATCAAAATTGAAGAGTATTATAGTCTCTAGGTGTTAATTTATGTATATTCTGGGGGCTCTAAAGGGTCTGCCTGAGGAATACATCATTATCTGTGTTCCTAGGAGTAGGTAGGGTATTCTGTAATGATAGAGTCTTCTGGCCAATTTCAGGTAGAGCAATGGCTTAAAAATTGCCTTACCCATTTTGTTTAATCTCCCTTACTTTCTAGAAAAGAGGAACTAATAAAATTCAGTATATAGACACACTGGTGTAAGGTTTGTCTCCTTTAATGATTTGAATAGTGATTTAAAATTACGTTTCCTTCTTCCTAACAAGTCAAGAAACGTCGAGTGAGATAAATACAGGCATGTATGAGATAACTGCTTTATTCTTAATTTTTCGGTTACTTTAAGGTAGATGTGGGGAGAGAACTCCAGCAATACTGTCAGTCATTTTAATCTGTGAATTGCTGTGTATTCTTCATACCGAAACAAGTTTTCCCTCTGATAATACTACATCTCTATAACTGTATGAACTATACAGATTTTTGTAAAGCTAGTATGTCAGTATAAAGGCAGTTGTTATTCTAAAACATACTTATTAAGACAGCTGTAAGAGGATGTGATTCAACATATTCTTAGAGTATATCTAAAAAGAGCTTTTAGATATATGTATTCATTTAATTAGATTTCTAAAATATAGGAGTAGAAGAAAAAACAATAGGATACCAAGTCCTGCCTTTGGTCAACAAAGTAGTTTCTACAGTCAGACTATGGCTCTTGCATCACAACAGATTTCTTTGAATTATGTTAGAAAAATTCCCATGATTGCAGTGTGTGCTTATGCATGGTTTCAAGAAGAACAACAATACCTGGATCTTTTTTATGTATTAGGAAACAGAAATCCTCATGAACAGCTGCTGAGCGTTTCGGGGTGCTCAGCTGAGAAAGGTGGAGAGGTGATTGTGCACATGCCTGCTGGGTGACAGACAATTTCACTTGAGTTCAGGCGAAAGACAGGTCTAATTGTCTAATCAAATAAGTCGAAGTAAAGGCAGTTTTCATGTTCTTACAACTTTATTTATGCTCACTTAATTGTTTCATTAGGGCATGATCAGACAGCTGCAGCAGGAGCTTGCTGATGCTCTTAAAAAGCAATCTATGTCAGAAGCTTCACTTGAAGTTACTACGCGCTACCGCAGTGACCTGGAGGAAGACAAGCTGCATTTGCAAAAGGAATTGGAAAAGGCTAAAACCAGGGTACATAATATGTGTAATTATATTAATAAATCTTAGGGTGGCTATTAAAAGTAGGATTGGATATTGTCCTACAACCCCAGGAAAAGAATTCAACGGGATAGATTTAATGATGTGTGAATCAATTACATTATTTTATAAACTTGGTGTCCACGTCTTTGACATGCGGACATTATGCCCATACTTGGACAAAATTTTTTTATTTGCAAAGGTGCTTTGCTCAATAAATTGGTGTGTCTATAGCTTGTTGCCTTTGGTTTAGCAAAGCAGATTGTCTGATTTCTGAAGAACAGTAGAAGTACTGGATTGCTATGTTTGGACATTTTTATGCTGTCCTAATTTCCCCCTGCCCCCACTCCCCTTACCCTGCCCTGCCATGAGGTCACATGTCAAATTCTGAATGCTTTTGTAATTTATTCTGCGTTTTTTCCCCTTCTTTGACCTTGCTATAATTTGCCATCCTTAAATGGTTTTCCTGCAAGGGAACTATAATTTATTTCTGAGTTAGGGACCACCTTTCACAGTGTTTTTCCAAGAACTGAAGTATAGAGGCCTTGGAGTTCTAAAAGAAAAATAATTTAAAATATGATCCTTATGAGAGACTTGTGAAGTCACTACAGACAGATGAACTTCTTAATTCATGTTTTCATGGAGGAGCAAATGAGTGACTACAAAGAGCATCATCACAGGTCCCCAGAAGGCTCGGAGGGGCAGTGTCAGTGCTGTGCTCTAGGGAATCCATAGAGGGATGGGAGGGGCCACTGTAGAAGATGAGGAAGTAACTCAGCTTGTGTTCATTTGCTAGCAGAAGCAAAGCTTTGAAGGTACTTGAGATGATTACAGTTCTTTGGGCAGAGGGTATGGGCAGATATCTGCAGCACGTGAATCCTCCAGCAGCAGCTGACTCCTCTGTGCAAAAGCTCGCCTGATGACTGTGGATTCTTTCTGTGATTTTACAGTTGCAGGAAGTGGAAGAAAAGTATCTTCAGTCAGAGCGTTGTGTCCGTGACTTGAAGATTGCCTTGGATGACAAGGAAAGAGAAGCAACAGCTTCTGCCCAGAAGCTGCAGGACCAGCTGCTGGCATCTTCTGAAACTAACACTACTGTAAAACAGCTGGAAGAACACGTGCAACAGTAAGAGAACAACACAGTGGGGCGAGGTGTCTGTTGCTTGCAGGGATTGGCTGGAAACCACGGGATGGATACATAGCCTTGTTGCATCACAGCAAATTATTATGATTTTGAAGGATGCTCTTGATTTTGAATATTTTGCACCGTTATTTTTGGAATTGGTGCTCTGGCAGGTTTTTGTACTAAGACCTGTATTTCTTTTTAAGCCTTGAAATTGAAAACACCAGATTGGAAGCCACTGTCCAGCAACAAAGCAACAGGATTGAAGCCCTTCAGAGAGACCTGCAAGCCTCTGCCTCAGTAAGCTGGTCATAAATTTTCCCTTTTGGTGACTCCTGAGCCCAGTTATCTATTTCTGGGGGGAAATTTTAAGATGAGGTTTTCCTGGCAAGCCTGGGGAGCTCAGTTCCTGCATTTCTCTGAATAGAGGCTGCTCAGAAAGCAGGCTGCACTACTTCCAAGCCATCTTGTTTTGTAAGTTTTCCTGTGCTATAGCAAGTCAAACATAACACTCAAAAACGTAAGGATTTGAAAGCAATACACTGGTGTAACTATTGTCTGCTTTAGACCCTTCGTAACATCAGATGCTTCTTTGGGGACTGCGATGTGTTTCGTTTAAGGTATTCATCAAGTTAACTTGTGGAAATTCCACAGGGTGTATTGATGACAAGCCCTTTGTGCCAGGGACCTGGCTGACATCATCAGACTGAAACAAAAATTACACGTCCCAGAGCTTTTGCTGTGCAGAATTGCTTTCCCATTGGCTACTTGCTGTTCTCATGTGTCTGTTCTCATGAAACAGTAAAGAGGACTGCCTATGGTATCTGCAAAACTCAGTGAGAGCCTTGAAATTTACCACTGCCTCTACACAGTGGTTAATTTTAGCTCAGATAAGGTGCTAACATCCGTGGCCTGAATTAAGAGATTTTGTTGTTGTTGTATTTGTGTTGTAGCCAGTGATTTAGGGTTCTGTTTAGGACTGTAGTATTCAATTACAGCTGAAGGTATTTTGAAAATCACTACATGTGATAGTTGAACTTTGTAATGTACTGATATTGTCAAGAGGAGTGAGAAGGCACTCACAAATCCTTCCTCTTTCATTAATAGGGCATGATTTTCAAGTGTACTGGGCATGGAAAAAGCTACTCTTGCCTCTTTTCACAGAAGATTCTTTATATCCCTCATGGTCTTTTCTCTCTCTCTCTGCACCAAATGGCAGAGGTGATGATTGCTAACAATTTTACAGTGGCATCAAACTAAGGCCGTTTTGATCATTGTTGCTGGGTGTAAATAGTGTAGGAATAAAGAGGTGAAGAGGTTCTATGTAATACTTACTTTTGTCAGTGAGGTGTAACTTCAATCTAGAAAGTCGTAGTGTGCCTTCTTGCTTCTTGTAATATATTTTCTGTAGGTTCATAACCGCCTGGAAGACTTGATAACGAGCTTACAGACAGCACAGGCAGCTGCAGAGGACCACCACAAGCAGGTACATGACAGGCTTCTGTGAATGACTGTTGTAGTTGTTGAATTTTTTGTGTGTAGGTAATTGATGAAAAGATCATGTGGGCTGTGTAAGCACATAGCTGTTAAAGACCCATCTGGTTTTTGGGCAAGGCACCCTCAAGGGAAAAGGCTGTAAATTTCCTCATTTCTTTGCTGCTGTTTTGTATCTGTGTTGTGGTGTGCAAGATACTTGTGTTCATCAGTGTGACTCATCTGATGAATTCTCTTCCCCATCCCACCTGCAGGGAGTGAGTGAGTGGCTGTGTAGTGCTTAGCTGCCTACCAAGGTTTAAGCCATAGCAGATGACTGATAGAGTGGATGTTGTGGACGGCATGAGATCTGTGGTTGAAGGTGAGAGGGGAGACCAGACTTGAGAGATCCATATTATCTTAGCAGTTTTGTCAGAGCTTGTCTTGAGGCCATATCAGTTTTTGTCATAAGACCACGTGTTTTACCTCCTCTGTAAGGACACTTGAGAAAGTCATGCACCCTAAGGATTCTTTTTATCTAAGACTTTGTGCTAAGTGTTTCGTGACTTTCTGTAGCCAGTAGACATCTCTTTTTTCCTTTTTTGCTTTTGTAATTTTCTTCTTTTTTTCCTTAAAAAATGCCACTAAAAGCATCTAGTCACCCTCCAGTCTTTATACTTGAACTGAATCAGCAAGTTCTGTTCAACTCAAATGCATCTGTTAGGCAAATCTTTGTCCCTTTAGGCAGAACTATCAATACCATTGTCAATTTCAAAACATTTTCTTGCTCTCAGGAGACGTACAGCTGTTACAGAAGCCATGAGGGTAGGGTATTTTCTGTGGTGGGCACTAGAAATTGTAACATTATAAAGTATGTCATGAATTCTGGAGAACCTTTGGAAGAAAGCTGCAGGGTGGTTTTGTGTGTGTGTGTTTTTATTCCCCAAAGTTGCTACCTCATCTCATCACCCCTATAGCATTCATTGTTTTTACCATCTTCAACTTCTCTTCTTAGTTATGTTTCCCAAGCTGTGTTTTACATTCCACATTAACATTAAACACAGACCTTGGATGGGGAGAGGAGAGAGTTTCCATTTAAGTTACAGCTTTCTATTGCAGTGTTTTCTTTACGGTCACCTTAGTTTCTTCTTCTGCCACTGTTGCTTTTACAGGTGCAAAAGCAGAATGTGCTGGCTCTGACATCAAAGGAGTTGCAGAGCATGTGGGAAGAGCAATTTAAGTCAAGATCCAACCTCGAGGATCGTGTTGCTCAACTTGACAGGGAAAAGGCAGACCTCTTTGAGCAGGTAAATCCAGAAAATTCTCCAGAGACCTAAGCCAGTACCTGGGAGAACCACGTTAACCTTTTGGTCGAGTTCTTAAGCAAAGAGCATTTTTTTATTACCCCTGCCATTCAGGCTCTGGATATGTTGTGATTTGTGAATCATCCAGGAAGCAAAGGAAAGTTATCTGCATATCTTGCATAAGTTCCCGAGTGATTCTGTTTGAAAGAGTTCCCAGTATGGTTTGCATCAGTTGAGCACACCAAGCAGGGCTGCAGTTCCCAAGTTCTTTCTTGGATTCCTTCTGGCCATCTTCTGACCCCTTGTTTTCTGGGCAGGGTTGAAGCATTTAATTTTTCCAGTGCAGTGCATGGAGGAGCAGCAGCATGTTTTCAGGATAGTGGATGCTTAAAAAACATATTGAAGGAATTCTGGGGAAATAAACTAGTGCTTGGGAAACAAGAAATAACTGACAGTTTCAAAGGGGCAGTCTTTCCCTCCTCTTCCATATAGGAATAAAGGAAGTACAAAACAACTGCCGCATAAGTAAATAGCCACAAAGAAGAGGTGGAGGTAATGGCAGAAGGGAATAGGATGCTGAAAAATTCACAAAGATCAAATTCCTCTGCCTGCTGGTGAATAAAGATCCTGTAAAAGCTTTAGATTGATCTGTATTCTTCCATGATAAGCGTACCTACATAATCTTTGCTATGAGTTGAGAACTCCAGAAAGCAGTCCAGTATCTTTTCCACCTTTGTTTCAGTGGGGGTATCTGGTTTTGTTCTTCAATATTGGCCTGTTTGCTGTGAAACTTAAAGTGGAACTTGTCTAACAGATGGAGATGGACTGCAGCTTCTCTGTGGAGAACGCTGGAGACACATATTGCACCTAGCAATTGTTCTTACGTTTTATATGTGTCATGTGTCTTTCCTGTTTTGAAAGTGTGAGAGTGAAAGAAAGAAAGTGAAGAAACTGGTAGAGCTGAAACGCCCAGTTGAACTCCGTCTGGACCAAGAAATGAGAAGAAACTTAGAATTGCAGAAAGACTTCAAGAGGTATGGCTTTTTGATATGGTGAAGAGATATCCCTGAATAGAAGTCCAGTTTTATTGAACTTTAATGTAAGAATAGGTATACGTACTCTGTGAGCAAATGGAAGTCTCATGTTAGTCCCTCAAGGTATGTCTGTGCATGAGGCTATACTTACTTATAGCTGCAAGAGGAATTGCCAATCCAGATTGCCCTGTGGTTCTCCAGGGCTGGGGAAGGAGGTCTTCTGTTCATCTTTTCAGCTGAAATTTGGATGCGCCAGGTCATTTGTGGCACAGGAAAAGCAGGTTTTTTCTCAGCAATTCCTGGTACTCTCAAGTATGTTAAAGATGAAGAAAGCTATGTCTGCACTCCTTACTTGAGAGCATATGGAAGAGGTTGCTTATTCCTGTGTTTCATTGTTTTAAAAACTGATTTGCTGTTTAGGTTGAAGAGACTTCTCAGTAGAGCTACGAAGAAACTAAGGGTGTATGAGGAGAGAGAAATGGAGTCACAGCTTAATTTGAAGGGAGAAATGAAGAGCAGATATTCTGAAATGGTCAGTGAAGTAGATAGATTGAGAACAAAGGTGAGCTCTGCTTAATTTGAGGGTTGTTTGGTTGGGGCGTTACTTCTTTTCAAACCTGTGT
>VZRV01004677.1:8701-69530 GCA_013398115.1 Falcunculus frontatus
CTCCTCCCCCTCCCCCTCCTCCTCCCAAATCTCCAAGGTTTACCCATGCCACATCTTCGCCCCAGATAATTAGATCCTTGAGGATTAGTTCTGGTACCAATTCAATAATTCATTGCCAGACACCAGACCACTTTGGTGCTTAAATTTAAGCATTTGTTCAGGTGTCAAAAACTTCATTTTCTCTTACTCAAAGACTTGAAATCCGTACAGGGATGGCCCCTGATGCTGATTGCAAGAAGACAGGTACAAAAATCTGTCTGATCCACAGGCCAAGAATAACCACTGGCAGAATTATGAAGTAGAAATGTTTTTAATGTGAGAACTTTGCATTCTGTGGACACAAAGCAAGCAAATTAATTCGTACATTTCTTCTTTCAAATTCTTTTCATATCCTTGTCCTTTATTTAGCCTGGACCATGTACCATGTGGACAATGCATTAAAATAAAGAAACAACGACCCTGAAAAATGGAGCTTTGCTAGAAAAGAGAGAGTTGTATTCTGCTGTTCCCTATGGGTCCTGTCATTGAGTCTATGTCTCCTGTTCATTATTTTATGTTCAAACAACTATGACACTTAAAATATTAACATAAAAATGAGTCCTTTGAATAAAACAATAAAAAATTATTTTATATTCTATCAAGATGAAGTAAATTTCAGGAAGGAAATCAAAATAGCAAATCCCTACATTTAATTTAATTTGAAATATTTTTACCTATATTTTATGCAAATAGTGTTGATTAATTTCAGATTAAAATTTATGTTTTTTAGCAAAATGTTAAAATCCAAGGAAAATCCAAGCGGTATGTTTTTCTTAGGCAGACAAACTTAAAATACAGTATAAAATGTAACATGTTTATATGAAGGGCATATTTATAATTAAGCCCAAATTATTATTTAATTTTTTATTTTTACCTCCTCAGTTAGGGTTTTTATTCAGACCATGTTTTTAAACTCCAGTTGTTTGCTCGATTTGTTTGTGCAGGACAGAGAACAGTGGAGTAGCCTCTGTTGTGCCCTTGGTTCCAAATGTTATCTGATTGCTGAAGATGCTGCCACACATATTTCCAAAATCAAAACTGACCAAAACATAAACATAGCAATGTGCAGTGGTGTTGTCCTGAAATACATTAACCAAACCAAGATATCAGACCTCATAGAACTTACTGGAATTCTCGATGGTGAGTAGAGAGGGGAAAGGCTGAAACCAAACCCTGCAAGCCACACCCGTAAATATTACATATTTTTATTTATTTATTGACACTTCTAATTTAGAAAGCACTTTTCAGAAGAAACTGAAATTCAAGTTTTGATTCGCAAATCCCTGTCAAGGGGCTTAAAACAGCAATCCAGGCTTCAACCGTAGTCAATTAATACACTGAATGTTTTGAACATGGGTGCCCTTTGACACTGCAGCTAAGTGTCATGCTGCATATCAAGTTAGATATCAGAATTAAAATAAAAGAGATGTGATCAATTCCTCTGCATTTTAATTAATTTTAGCATTAATAATTTTAAAATTAAAACAAGTACAAACTGTTAAAAATTGCATTTACATAGATTATTGACTACATATTATTGAGCCTTTGTGGTAACAGTACTAAGAACCTGGGCAGCTTTGTATGTAAGATTTCTCTTTGTATCCCGGGGTTTTTTAAATTCATTTTTATACTCAAGGAATAGATGGACAAATTTAATGTAGCTAAGTTTTTTTCCTGTTTCTTAAAAACACCCAGAATCGCTGTATCAAAGTGAGTAAATAGCAACTAAAAGATTTCATTCATTCAGGATGGTAAATTCTTTTTCAAAGAGAAGAAAAATCATTACTGTAGTGAGGAGCACATTTTAAATAAATAGCACAGCCTGATCAGACAGATCAGTGAGAGACAGAGACTAGGACAGGATGTTATGGATGTTCCCTTATCCATCTGAAAATAAAACAGAATCTTAACGTAGCAAACTAATATAGTTTACATTTTTATGAGGTGGGTTTTACTCCTGTTTGTATTTAAGTTCTGATAGCCCAAGGGTAAAAAAAGAATGAGAAGTGCAAACAATTTCTGTGTCAAATATATAAAATACACTCTAAAGAAGGTTTTCCCTCCCGTTATATATAGGTCAAAGACATATTACCATATTAGGAAGTCCAGATGGAGAATCTTTAGATGAGAGCCTGGTGGATCTGGTAAGTATTGAAAGCTGTTCAACTGCAGAATTGCAAAAATACTGCTTTTAACATGTACTATTTTTTTAAGGAGAAAGCCTTTTTGTGCTTGAGAAAGAAAAATCTTACAAAATGGGCTTTTTCTAGAGAGTTGCTTTTTTTCCCCACAGAGAGTGGTTATTCTTTTGAGTTTAAAGAGAACACACAGGAAATTTGCCAAAGCAGGGAGTATATTCAAAAGTGTGTATGATCCATTTGCTTGCATTAGTTTATAAAAAATTGCGAGTCACTTAAAACATTCCTGCATAGTAACAGTATTTTAAGCAAAAATTCTTCACACTACTATATTTAATCTTTTCCAAATAAAACTTCATTTCCTGTGCCAGCAAAAATTACTGTTTGTATCCGGCAAATCTTTCACTGAGAGGTTTTATTTCCCCCATTTCTCTCTGTGGGGAGACGAGGGTGTTAAATTAGACGTAGGATGCCGTGTTTAATTACTGGGAATGACTTCACTTCCCCGAGTGCGGAGTTTTACCACGGGCCCTCTCTCGTTGCAGGCTGTTGGCGTGGGTGCCAGGTTTCTCAAGTTGGGAGGTCTCTCCCGCGGAGAAAGGGTGGCCAAATACAACCGGCTGCTGGCTATAGAGGAGGAACTGGCCGCCAATGGAACGCTGCGTACGAGCTTCTTTCTTACTTTGTTTTCAGCCTGCCATGAATACGGGCACAAAGATTGGAGGGAGAATGATTGAAACTGCACCCCAGGAGGGGAGCGAAATCAAAAGGCTATAAATAAGGGCTGACAAAAAAAACCTAGGATAGCACTTGCCACAATGTATATTGTTGTCCTAATGGATTATCTGTTTACTGAATGTTAAAATAGCCCCCTTCTCGAGGAGTAGCCTACATTAAGCTTTTTTTTCCCAGAATTAATTGGTTGGAGTCTTGAAGCCCGCGGTGCAAAAGGAACAAAACAAAAAAAACCATGCCTATAACGTGTCAAAAAGCTGCCAAAATGGAATTTTAGGCCAAATACCCCACCTCCCTCGAGGCTCTAAACATATATTGCTAACAAAACTTCATTTCACAACCCTCTTTTGTATTTTACATTTCCAGCAAAATGTGTTTGGAAAGCTACAATTGCGTGGGTAAGCCTTAAATAAAACCCAAGAAAACCCCAAGCTGACGATGCACATTCAGCCTCAGCCACTTGTATGCATCTGCCTGCCTGTTTCAGGATCTGCATCTTCTTTTTACACTGTACCAAGGCACTGTTAAATGCTTAACAGTTCATTAGAGCCACTTCTCACTTGCTCAGGTATCAATCAAGCCAGAATAAAGACATGCAGTCTGAAGGGGAGGCAGAGAGACAAGGAGAGGAAGAAAGGAAGGAAAGGGCTTGCAGGAATTGTATTATGCCTAAGAAAAGGAAACACGAAGCAGAATTAAGTCATTTTACCCCCTTGTTTGTAATAATTTTCAATGTTCTATACATAGGGTAGCAGCACTTGACATGCACACTATAGAACAAAGTTTTTAGTTGAAATTTTTTTTATTGAAAATATTTTGAGCTTTTTGAAATCTCCCCCTTGCTCATAAATAATCATTGTAAAAAATAGAAACACGGACAGAATTTTTTTTTTTTTTGCTAAGAAAGTAGTTTCACAGAATGCACTTTTCAAAAATAAGACAGATAATTATAGAACTATGAATTTTAACTGCCTCGGCAGTATTAATATATTCCCTCCTCAAATAGTATAATCTAAACAAAGGCTCTCGAGTCTGACAAATATTTAGACCTATATCTGATGAAATGAAACAGCAACAATCCCCGACACCGTTAATCATTTGGCAGAAATAAGATCCAGTACCTAAATCAACAGCAGGGAAATAGTGAGAGCAGGTCTGAGCTGCATACCAAGCTCTTCATTTGGCTGGGCTGGAGCTGGGAATACACAGGAGAGCCCGTGCCGAGGGCACTCTAAGTGGCTCATGGCTGGGAGGTGACACTGGCCCATCACAGGAGTGTGCGAGGGGCCCGCACGGGGCTCAGGAGCATCGCGTCCGGGCTCTCCCACTGCCTGTCCCTCTCCCACTGCTGCCCCTCTCCCACTGCTGCCCCTCTCCCACTGCTGCCCCTCTCCCACTGCTGCCCCTCTCCCACTGCTGCCCCTCTCCCACTGCTGCCCCTCTCCCACTGCTGCCCCTCTCCCACTGCTGCCCCTCTCCCACTGCTGCCCCTCTCCCACTGCTGCCCCTCTCCCACTGCTGCCCCTCTCCCACTGCTGCCCCTCTCCCACTGCTGCCCCTCTCCCACTGCTGCCCCTCTCCCACTGCTGCCCCTCTCCCACTGCTGCCCCTCTCCCACTGCTGCCCCTCTCCCACTGCTGCCCCTCTCCCACTGCTGCCCCTCTCCCGGGAGCGGTTCAGAGCAGCCCCGCTGGCCATGATGTGCCACCAGCTCCACCTGCACGGGTGTGTGACCTGCTCCAGCCCGGGCACAGCAGCCTCCCCTTCAGCTCGCTGTGCCACGGGGCTCAGAGGCACTCCGGGGGGGGGTGGGCATCGTGTGTAGGGCAAAACAGGGAGCTGGGGGTGAGGGCAGGGATGGAGTCACAGAGCCGGGGAAACAGCTGTGAGAACTGTTAGTGGCAGGGACTATGATCTGTTACGGGATTGACACTGGGACAGGGGCTTTCATCTGATTGCTCAAGGCTGGGGTAGGGACAAGGCAGAGTCAGGTAATGGAAACTCTGGCAAGAGCACCAGTGCAGAGGGAAAAAAATAAGGCAGCAAGGTGAGATGATCAGTGAAGAAAGGAATGCAATAAATATCCCAGCTCAGGCTGATGTGCACCATGTCCTGATCCTGCCACCAAAGTGCTCCTTTCTTTCAAAGGACCAGACTTTAAAAGGCATTTCAGCTCTTGTAAGCATCATGTGGCATTTTCAAAACATCTGTGTGCACCAGAGAACATCACAACAAACCCAATTACAGCAAACATGAGCCACTTTTTTCTCTTCTATTTCAGGTGAAGCAAAACTTGAATTTATTGGTTTTGCTGGAGAATCACAGCCAGAAGAACTTCCTGATGTGCTTCCTGCCCCAGAGCAGGATTAGTTGCCTCCACAGCTCTCAGCCAGCCCTGCAGTTTCACAGCTCAGCTCCCAGAGAACAGCAGCTGATTTAGGCTGCCACATTAACTTTCAGATAAATTTCTAAGAAAAGACCTTTTACGAAGAAACTCATATACTAACTATTCCTAAATCCATTTCTTTTCATTCTAGGATGAAACTCATACATTAAATTTTCCTTAATCCATTTCTTTTCAAGCATTTCAGTCAAGTATCTCTAAGAGATTTCAAATACTGGCTTCTCTTTTCCCAGGGACCATTGCCTTCAGCTGAAACAAAAGTAACTGAGCAGTGACTATAGTCTGAAAATACCACAAAATTCTGTGCTGCATTTACAAATTGACAAAACAAATACTGCTGTGTTAAGTCCAAAACTAAATGTTTGTTTTGAGAAAATCAGAATCTCCCTCCATACAAAGAGCAAGCTGTTGACAAACAGAAAAAAAAAGAAAAAACAGAACACCACATTTTACAAAAAAACAAAGGTCTTGACTGTTATGCTGTTCCATCCCCCCACACCCCCTCAATGCTGCTGTGAGATCCAGCCTGCAAAAGAGATTTTGCTCCAGTTGTAGCCCTCAACACAAGTTGCATCAGTGCAAACCCCAAATGTTGGGCACAGAGCTGTGACTCGCATCAGTAGGAAGCCTGCTGCAGTCGGAAGCAGGGAGTAACAAGTCAATTTCACAAGGTCTGGGAAACTTGTCAGGAGTCTTTTTAATAAGCAACAATGAAAAGTTAAAGAAATAATTTATGTTCTAGGTAACGAAACAGTTTGAGTAAAAGAAATGCTTCTTGAAAAACTTCTGGGTCTTGTATAATTTGAAAATTTGAACATATAATACAGCAGTAATAATTTGAGGAAAAAATACATATATGAAATTTTGCATTTTAAATTCAGTGTAACAGACAAATAAGTGAAAAATTAACAACCAGAACTAACTGCCCCCAAGAAATGAAAATATCAAAGAGAGACAAATTTCCGCAAGTTTATGAACTGTATGTAATTCAGTAATTAGATCAAGTCCAAGATTTTCGTAGCAAACATGCAAAAACCACCAAAATAGATGTGAAACCACCACACTCATTACTATCATTTTATTTTTAGGAAAAGCACCAGACAGTTGCATGCAGAGCCAAACCAACAAACTCAGAACATTCATCCTTCAATACTATCACTGTTTCAAATAATTAAATAAAAAAGAATCCAAGTGCATTCAAGTACGTGCCCACCCAATTTCAGTTACACCAATCTTTAGGTAAATCCCTGATTCCATTTGCTCATTATAAAAGAATGAGATACTGTGTTGACTTTAAAGAGACTACAATGGAATGTGAATTGGCAGTGGAGCAAATCAATGATGTTCCTATCTCACCGTTGTCATAGGAAATAAGGGCTGAGGGAAACTGGGATTTGTGTTATCACACACAGACACCTGAAGTGTCACCTAATAAAGAAATTAATGCCACCAGTGTGTGCCAGGTTCAAAGCAAGGGCTCATTTGTTAGCACTGGGAGCTCTCAGAATGCTGATTCCCAATAACTTGCAGTCCTAGAATGAATCCCAAACGCAGCCCATACCCACTGGAGCCTAAGGCAAGTTATTTTTGTGCAGCAGTAAAAACAGACTCCAGCTGCAGCAGTTCCAAAAGCTGCCGTGTAACACTGAAACAAAACCCAGGAGCAAGTCCTCCTTTGGAAAGCATTTAACCCAAATAAGAGCAGCAGTCCCAGCCCACAAACTCCTGACTCTGGCTATCACTGCCAAAAATCTTGGTACCACAATGAGATGCTGCACTGCCTCTGCTTTTCAGTCTCTGTCCCCTGGCAATCTGAGACAGAAGGGTTGTGCTTGTGCTTTTCATTTTCTCCCTGTGTGGGAACAGCAGTCAGGGGACCAACAAGATCTTGGTTTAAGGGGATATCAAAATATTTTTAGAGCAATGTGTCTAAACACATTTTATTAATAATTAGTACCACCCCCCCCATACTGAAGCTGATGAGGGTGTAATCACTTACAGGGTCTAACCCAAACCTGTCCAGCTCAAGAGGGATGCAAGGGGCTTCTGGCAAGCTTTGGAACAGACCTTTAACAAGGCATCTTCTCAATAAAAGAAGAGTTTAAAAAGCCTTTTCAAATCCATTTTTAAAGATAACTGACACTATCTAAGAAATTAATAACCATACCTGCAAAATTAAATGGGAAAGGGATTTTGAGTGACACACAGTTATTTAACACTTCAGTGCATGTAACAAAAACTGCATACAAAAGACCATTTCAATCTGTATTATTTCTGTCTGGAGTACAGATCGTAGCCCCTAGTAACACACCTAAGCAATTCACATGTCCAGCTAATGATTCCCAAAAGTTACAGCCTTTCAGAGTAACAATTAACAGTTAGAACTATCTGTTTCTTTTATTTTCCCAACATTAGTTTCTTTATGCAGTGGCTTGCTTTTCTCTTCTTTCACTTTGTTCTGGTTCAGAGTGTTTTCAGACATTTGATCTCCACTGGTGGACACAGGATCTAAAACTACCACAGATTCGGTCTCTTTTTCACTGCTGGAAGCTTTTCTTGTAAATTCTGTGTGACTAGTTGATCTAGAGGAAAAAGAATAAATATATAAATACAGATGACAGTTCACATATTCAGAAGAGCAGAAAAACACAGAAAAGCATTTCTATTAGCACATATGACCAAGACAGGTCTGCTAAGCTAATAAACAGATTTATGGATTTAACAGCTGTTACGTACAGATAGCAGTGCATAAATGCAACAGCCACAATCCCCCTCCTGGATCATTCATCAAGCCGGGCACAGAAGATGAAAAATGAACTCACAAGGCACTGAGAAATGGCTTCTCCACACCTCTATCCCAGAGCCACTCACTTGGGGCTGCACTGCACGACTCTGAGGCACAGAGTAACCAGGTGTTCCCTTGGCTGCTGCTGCTCTCACTGGGAGCAAGTGCTACTGATTTCTGGAAATTCACCTACTGCCTTTGCTGAACTATTGAGGGTGTTCAACCCACACTCTGTGCTGCAGAAATGGGGCTGCACCACCGTTGTTTGCAGTGCAGGGACTCGTGTGGATAAAAAGCCTCTGAGCGGGGAGGAAGGAAAGGTCAGAGACACCTGGGTTATTTGTCAAAGCTGGCATCAGCCCATAAACACTAAAAGCACTTGTCTGCATTCAAAAGCTTTGTACTGGTGTTGAAAACATGCAGGCAAATCCTTAGATTAGCTGGAATGCACCAGGAGAGAACATGGCAAACACTGGGAATGCACAACCTGAACAAGAGGCAGATTGGGGTGGTCCCACTGCCACTTTAACCCTGCTGGGTGGGCAGAAAGAGAGGCCTGAGAGCACAGGCCTGTGCCTCCTGCACTGTGCATTCCAGAGCCTGAGCCTTCCAGAGCCTGAGCCCTCCCCGAGCCTGAGCCTTCCAGAGCCTGAGCCTTCCAGAGCCTTAGCCCCCCAGAGCCTGTCAGCCCAGAGCCTGAGCTTCCCAGAGCCTGAGCCTTCCAGAGCCTGAGCCCTCCCAGAGCCTGAGCCTTCCAGAGCCTGAGCCCCCCAGAGCCTGAGCCCCCCAGAGCCTGTCAGCCCAGTGCCTGTGGGCTCGGAGCCGGGCAGGCTCAGGGATGGCAGCCACATGGTACTGGCCCATCCTTAGGCAGGGCTGTACACACCAGTATGGATGCACTGTCCACACCCACAGAGCCCAAACAGGGCAGGTGCTGAAATCCCTGGTGCTGGAATGTCCTACATGGCAATGGCTTGTCCAGAATCTTTTCTTCCTCCCTTTTCCTTCTTTTGTTTTAAATTTTCATGCTCCTTTAGAAGGAACAGTCTTCCATACTGGTAAGGCAGCACCCTTGATAGGAAAAGGTAGAATCAACTGGAGGCCAGAGAAAGAAATTCATCTACGGGATCCATCTGCCATGTGGACAGCCCTTTATTGTGACAGGCTTTGTCCTAAAGAAAATGACAAAGAAGAAAGTGGTCAGCCCACTCAACAATTAGAACATGGGGTGGGGACTGCACCAGCTCTTACCTGATGGGGACAGAGTAAATGAACAGGTTAAAACCAAAAAAAATCCCAGGCACAACAGTTGCTGCGCTTTCCATTTCAGAAAGAATTTACTCAGCTTGCTGCTGCAGTGCTGGATACGGCAAATGAAATTCCATGTTCAAGCTTTAATTACAAGAATTGTCTCTAACATTAGAACTTTGGTATAAGTTAATTAATGCAGAAATTGGCACTAATAGATACAGTTTCAGACTCATTTGATTATCATCAGAAGCTAGTGATTTCAAAAGGAAAATAATGCTTATTTTATGCAGAAGTTGCCAATCATTCCAGAAAAATACAAGGTGGAGTATTTTGAATGTTACAGCAAATTAAACTTTTTAAAGCAGTGTAACCAGAAGAGGGTTATTTTAAAAAGTGCTACTTTTGAAAAGCTGATTGCCCAACACTATAAAAATGGTCAAAGCCATAAATGCCAAGTTCATTTTTATTTCACTTTGGAGGTAACTATCTTTCAAATCTCAACAGCTGGACTATTTAATACAATCTGGTGAATCAAAGTATAATTCTTCACTGGGCTCACAGTGGGGAGTCTGCATTAGTGTATGGCAGCATTCCAACAACTGATGCACAGCCAAACGCTCTGAAGTCTGTTTCATTTATAACAAAAATGGATAAAATGGCAATCATATTTACCACCTTCAAAGGACAGAAAAATGAAAGATGTCGATATAAAGTAGTTTAATGGAGAAAACCGGTGATTAAATCAGTGTTTGCAGCATAAAAATAAGAATTACTATCCGACTTTGTTGTACCAGTATTGCCTTCTTCAAATTCTTTGCACTAGTGCAGCCCCAGCCTGACAATGCTGCTGTTACAGCTGAGGCATTGTTAAAAATTATTAACCCTATTTATCAGGTATTCACAGCTTACTTTCAACAGTTTGTCAAGAGCAGAATGTTTCAGTGTGAAGAATGAACATAATTTTGGTGCTCCTTTTCAAAAAACAGCATCTAATCCTACAAATAAAGCTGGGAAAAGCAGAGAGTAAAGACAGAGTTTGCCACAGTTCTGAACAACTCAATTTTGTCTAGCCAAGGTATCTGCATTTAGTTCTATGCACAGCTCTTCCCTCATTAAGACTGATAATGTTGTTATCAATATTCTTGTTATTTGTCCAACTATATATTAAACCAGAAACTGAGACCCTAGTTCTATTGTACTCATTCACACACAGTTGTTCTCAAGTCTGCATATATTTTTATGACTAAACACAAAAAATCTGCACTGTGAAATACAGATTTAGAGGATAAATGCATTTGAGATTAATTCTATGGGATACACAATGTTCCATGCTTTGTTATGTCAGAGTATCAGAAGCAATCTGTTCTGTTTACATAGTTACAGAACCTACAGAAGGTGTAAATACTAAAGGGTTTCTAAAGCCTCTGAACTAGCACTGCTGTGACCTTTGCATAAAATTTACAGTAAGAGTACAAAAGGACAAACTAAGGATCAGATTGTCAACTGAGACTTGGATTTTCTTTGTTTCCTCTGGTAATATTAGAATCTTGGCTTTATTTAACCTGGGTCGGTGCTCTACTCATGAAATCACTGTAAAATCATTGTAAATATGCATCCATTAGAAAACAGAATTTTATGTCAGTGTTCATTGAGAACAAAAGCAAAAACTGCAGATGTGTCTATTATTTCAGAATTCTTAACAAGGTGGGAGAATAAGCCAGAGAAGACCACAGGCTAATACTGAGACCCAGTAAAAAATACACCAATTTCAAGTTTTGAAAGTCCTAGATGAACAAAAAACTCCCATCACACTGCTACCAGTATTTGTCCAACAGAGATTACAGGGAGTATAAACAGTGACACTGGTGAATTAAGCCCCTTGTTCCCTTCTCTGACAATACCAGTGCTACCTGCAACACCAGACATCTGTGAAGGAAGTGCAAGAAACCTTCTCCATTTCAGAATGCCCCTGCTAAATCCAGCTGAGTACAGAGGTGGTCAACACAGCAGCCAGCAGAACAGAACTGCAGACAATCTTTAGGCATGGAAATTGTTCCCATTTTCAGGTGCTTTTTTTGAAAAAGCTCAAAAAATCGTAAAATTTACTTAAATGAAGAATCTGGGAGAGCTTCTGCCTGCACTGAGAGGGCACACAAAGAGTACAAGCTAAGAAAAATCTATCAGTAGCTTTTAAAACAGTTAAAAGTGAGGAGACCTCCAACTTCCAGAACATCCCATTGTTTTCTTCATCTGTTGTTCAAACCAAATTGCCCATGTTCAAGCTGCACTGGAAAACCTTTGCAGTTCAGTCCAGCTGAGGCTGAGCTGCTCCCTGCAGAGCCGGTGGATGATTTGGGGTACTAAGATTACAGCCGGGAGAGGGAGGACAAATCCTTTAATTGTATAAAATCATCAGATTAACACTAACCCTCTCTGTAGTGCACTCTGTCAGCAGAGAACTCTGCACCCCAGAAACACAATGTTTACAAAGCGCTGAAAAAAACCCCACCAAACAACCAAAAACCCAGGGGCAGAGCCAGACACACCTTTCCCTCTGTGCCTACACACTGCAGGGGGTCACAGCAACTCTCTTTGCTCCCAAGGAATATAAATTGTCACCTCTTCCAAGCAGTTGTCACAGAATTACACTCATGCTGGGTTAAACACTGGGGAGGAGATCTGCAGAGGAAGTTACCTGCACACTGAGGTAAGGCCTCAGTTTCTCTACAGGACACACATTACTGATGTCTCCCCCCTAAGCACCACCTCACCACAATTTCGCACATTCCAAACCACCTCCTTAATGGCTTCAGACACATGAGAACCTATTGCACTGAAATAACACCTCACCTAGAGGTTCTAAACTCAGGTTTTCTATAGCAAGCTGTACATTAAAATCCAGGTGAAGAAAAGAGAATAAACCCTGCCCTGCAAGAGACACCTGGCAATTATGAGACATGCAGTCCTCCCCTGGGTTGGGAAAGGTTTGCTCGGCTGCTGCAAACACAGGAAGTCACACCTTGGTCAGATTTCAAACTGCAAATGATGAGGGAGCTGCATCCTCTAACCTCAGGTGTGAACAAGGAGAAGAGGATTTCTCATGCAGACCAGGCAGGGCACTGTTTGTTCAGTTAACATGGGCTATTTTAGGGAATGGAGTGGTGGAACAGGAGCAGAGTATGGAGGGAAGCAGCCCCGGCTGCAGAGCACATTTCGGGGTAATTCACTGAACCAGCTCTTGTGTGGCCCCCCAGGACACCCAAAAAGTTTGGACCACATCCCCTGGTTTAGCTTCACTCATCCAATGAATCCAGGGATCCAAGATGCACTAAGAACACTCCAGAATACAAATCAAAGCATAGCAAACGCAGAGAACAGCGAGATTTGCTTCAGAAGCGCTCTGTTGATCCAAACTAAGCTGCTTCCAGGGAAGCCCAGAGAAAATTGCCTAATTACAGAGCCCACTTGTCAGACTTGCTGACCAAATGAACTTCCCTCTGCTACCTGCTTCCAAGGAGCCCTGTTTCCAACAGTGCTTTCACACCTCGGAGTCTGGAGGCAGCTTCTGCCAACCTCTGCTGCAAACAGCACCCAGGAGAGAAAAGGAAAGCAATTGCACTGCAGTGTGGTGGTGTGGAGCCTGCAGCTTGTCCCTGCTCCTCCTGCCAGCCTGGCCACACAGGAGCAGGAGAGCCCCAGCACCTTCTCTCTCGCTGGAAAACCATCCCTAAGGATGAGTGTTGCCAATCAAGCACGTTTACACCAGTGACTCAGTGCAAGGAAGCCCTGCAGCACTAAGGACTCTGGCCCACCACATTTGTTTTAATGCTTTAAACAGATAAATTAAAGTGAAATGTGTCTTTCGGGATGTCACTGAATAGGCAAGCTGAGAAATAAATTGAGCTTCACATATGCTTTTATAAGACATAACAACTGTGACTGTCAACACAAGATCCTTTTCACTGTCAATTCACCACGCATTCTGTGAGACCTTGGGGCCTGCAATTATTTCATTTCCTTTCTTATAAATGCAATTTCCACTTAGTTCGGTGGAATAAACGTACACAAAAGGTGGCAGGAGTTGCTTGTATTTTCTGGTCTGTTCAAAATTGTAGAAATCCACAAACTACAAACACATTTTTCAGGAACAACCTCACCTTTCTGTCAGGGTAAGAGTTCAAGAAAATGCAAAGGCATTATTCATGTCAAATTAACTGCTGAACATATCTTCATCTTTCTGAATAATTTAAAATGAAGATCATCTTTCTTCTAAGGATACTTACATGAAATAAAAGGTGAAAATACGTATGATTGAAAAAGGCATTCTGCTTTTAATTCTTAGCTGGAATTAAATACAACTGTAGAGCACAAAAGGAAATTGGGCTCTTTATCCACTCAAAAATAAATGATGAAAGTACCTGCATAAGAGTGAAGTATCAATTCATAAAAACAGATGCCAACTGAATATTCAGCTCATTTGTCATGGCTTCCTCCCCTGAACAAAGCAATGGAGACTTGCTAGAATTGGTACTGGTGGTATTTTCTAACTGACAAGAGCAGGAAATCAGAGGTTTAATTAGCCATAACTACAACATTCTGCCAATCTGATTTGTCTCATCTATTTCCTTTTCTTGAAGTGACAAACTGACAAGGAACCTGGCGAAGGAACCGAAGCAAGTGCACAGCCTAATTCCAAAAGGAGCCTGGTATTGCGGGAGAACAATCCATTCCTCCAGGGAATCTGTTTGAAATAAATATTGCTGAAGTTTAACTCTGATGCTGGTTTTGGGTCTTCAGTCTGCTGTGATGAAAGATTCTGCTCCCCCCATCTGCGCAAATGCAGCACTGATTTTTTTTTTTTCGAGGTAATTCAAATCTTTTACCAACAAATTTTTTCAGAGTAATAATCAGGACTTGTTTTGGTTCAACAGAAACTACACTGCACACCAGCATATAGACCAAGATGACTCACATGATTGTATTTTTGAAAATATTTGCCAGACCTACTTTTAATCAAGACTTAACAATATAACTATCATCCCTCTTCTCTTCAGGATATTGAAAAAGCCTTCAACCTTGTTACTCTTCAAAATCTCTTCAGGTTTTTCTTTTTCTGACAGAGAAGATGAACTTTTTTTTGAAGAATGTTCACAGGTTTTAGAGGGAAAGGACTTTATTACAAAGAATTTAATTTCTCCTTTCACATGAGACTGCAAATTATTTGAGGAGTCAGTGGTAAACAGCTGCAGACTGTACATTTATCTTGTTAACCGAAACCGATATTAAATCACTTTCAAAACACACCAGCTAAACACATCTTGTTCTACAATATATCTAGAAATCCATATTCTACTTACTGTAAAGTAGGCTTGGAGCCCGTAGCACCCTTAGGCTGGTTAGGGACAGGACCTGAGTTGGGTACTTTGGAAGTGAATTCTGTCTCCACGTCTTTCTTGTTCAATGCTGCCTGTGGGGCACTGGCTCCCGAACCCAGCACAGGCAGAGACTTGGATTCTGATGTGGCCAAGATTCCAGTGGGACCTAGAATCCAAAGAAAGTTTAATGCTTCTGTTATCCAGATCTGTCTAGAAACAACACAAAGAGCAGAGCAGAACTGTAGCTAAGTGCAGAAATCAAAATGGAATTTTAATGAACAGCGTTTGGTGCAAGCGAATATCAAAATGCCACATTTGCAGCTTCTGCTCTCCCCACCAAGATTTGCTCTTTTCTTGCACCACAGGCAGCACTTGCTGCGTTGATCCTCCTGCCTTCTGGGGTGGTAAGTTCTGCTGCCCACACAGCCCTACCCAGGCACAACTTTGGTGCTCTCCCAGCCTGATGGCTGAAAAGCCTATTTTCAGTACTAATGAGGGGTCAGTGAACTGTCTGCAAAGTCCAAGATAAAACTCTACAGTGACATTCAAACCAGCCACATCTGCATCAACTATGGCATGGACTTACACTTGCACAGGCTGTGTTTGTAACCAAGAACATCAACATTTCTTACAGAAGATGACAGTAAAGCAGAGCACAAGACCTGCAGACCCCTGGTCCGCAGAGGAGGTTAATTCAAATCACCAGTCCTAAATCTCATTTCTCTGGCTAGCATTACTTTCAAGAGTATTTTCACAGTAGATTCAAGCAATAACTCCAGCAATAAAATCTGAGCTCCAGGCTGGAAAGAGGAACCTGAGTGTATGTGTCTGTGCGTGCAGAAAATCCTGACAGAAGCATCTCTTGGAGAAAATGGGATGAAAAGCAGCAGATGAGATGGGGAAGGGAGTCACTGTAGAAGAAGGAGGAGTTCTCCATAATGGCTGCAACGGCAATGGTCTGGAAGAGAATGTAAAGCTTCAAGAGTCACTTAATGCAGGGAGAGGAAGAGGATTCCTTTGGAGCCCAGCACTTACTGCCACTGTCCTGGTCAGTGGTCACTTTCCGGCGTCGCAAGACTCGTTCCAGCTCTGTTTCACCACTGTCTGTTTCAAGGGACTTCAAGCTTCGGGAACTGGTGGATTTATTCAGTGTTTCCTACAGCAAGAAATAGGCATGAGAAGCTCTCTGAGGACAGATCATGCCTTGCCAAGCAGCTCATGTGCACAACTTCAGAATCTTTCACGCTGCAGTTCTGGAGCAGCGTGCCAAGCTCTTCCATCGGTACAACAGGAGCATCTGGGATCAGCTCACCATCCCACCCTTACTTGGGTTTAATGTAGGGATAAACCACACTTACTACACATTAGGGGCTTGATATCAGGCTTAAGAGGGATGCCCTGGATCACTAATGAACAAATTCTGATGTTTTCAGGGAAGTGCCAACTCCCTCCATCTTAACACTTAGAGGATCTTAAAAAACTGCTAGAGAGTTATGCACATCATTAACCTCTGTTAGCAAAAAGCCAAAGATCCATCCGTTACTGCTCCAGCGGGTTTTATAGTTTAGCACGGTCCTGTGCTGCTGCACCCTGGCACATGTGTCTGCAGAAGTCAGTATTTATCAGCTACAACTGCAGCACATTATATCCTATAGTGTAGCTGATCTGCCATAAATCTGACCCCATCTCTACCCACTTCAAGGTTCCTCTTTTGCACAGAGTTAGATCTCAAGTTGAGACAGTTTTTCATACACACAGAACAGAAATAAATGCTATTACTGCCTTATGCCAAGGCTAGCTGTAGTATCAGTGAAGCTGCAAGTCCAGGAGCACTCTTCTTAAAGTGGGAGGAAAAGAGGCTTTAAGCAAAGCCTGAAACCTCACCAACTTGCCTACAGGAACTGAAATAAGCATTTTGAGCATACTGCATGCATTTCCCAATGCACAACAGTCAGTTACTGGATCAGAACCCACCTGATTGTAAAATTTGCCCAAAATGTTTATAATGCAACTGAAAATTTGGTACCCATATACTATTCAATTCTCTTTTTGAGTCTTCCCAGAAATCTTGTTTACTCAGTCTTCCAAAACATGTCAGACTCAAACAGCATTTTTCCAGACCATAAATAACATTATATTGACATCTTTTGTTCGTAAGCACATAACTTCTGAGCAGAAATAGCCAACGACAAAAGGAAACAGCACTTCAAGTTGCACAAGCTGTGCTACTTTCAAGAGCCCTGCAAAGTAACTCTTAATTCTTCACTCCTGCCTAAAAGTTAAAATATTTTCTTTCAAAACTATTTGAAATTTACTGAGCAGGTTATTCATTAGTAGTATATTCCAGATCTGTACAAATGTACGTGTACAAAAGCAACTTAAAAAAGGGAGTCACTTGAACTCTGGAATTTGCACAACATAAATGTGTTTTGTTTGTAACAATTATATGGAGGTCTACACAAAATGCATAATTAGCATAGTAACAACAAATGTTTACTCCATCACATTCCACCCCCATGTTTGTTGTCTGACTGTGCATAATCACTGCTCTCAAGAATAGACTGGAGCTGCATTTTATACAGTTTGTCTTGCACTGCAAACACCCTGAAAGGCTCAAAAGCAACGAGCCCAACACAGAAGTGCAGTGCCTGCAGGTTTCTCTCTGCTCCCTCTGAAGTTCATATTCAAGTCTCCCCTGGTGCCAGTGACACAGTGCTGAAGAAATAAAACAGCTATTAGAGAACGAAAGGACCTTGGGCAGGATGGCTCTGTCCAACCCTCGCTGGTCCAAACAGCACACCACATCCCACTATTCCTGTAATTATGGAATTCTGCTTAAAGCACAGTCTCAGTGTTGCATTTCATTTCTTTCCTATTTACCACCGCATTTAATTATGTGTCCCTCTAATTGGGGCTCAGCATCAAGGTCTGATGAACTCTCTAGATCATTTCTTCCCTTCTTGCTTTCACATGATTGGAGAACAGCAACTTTAACACATCACTGGTGTCCCACTGGTGATTTTAAATCACAGCAGAGGCTGTGGCTACACTCTGCTGTACTGTCTTGCATCCCCCAAAACACCACTGAACTGGTTTTTACAAGGGCTGTTTAACCACAGGATGATGAGAATGATTAGCTTCACCTTCTGTAGAGTGGAAGTGAAGCATTTTGCTTCAATACTGGCAGAATTTCACCTGACGTGCCAAAATGGCACTTCAAAAGCTTCAGGGTTACAGAAGTCAGGGAGCAAGAACTACAGCTCCTTCTGACTGACCTGATTTTAGCTCTTGTGCAAAAGAAGCAACCAGTTAAAAACAAGCAATGCAACAGATGAGTACAGGACACAACAGGAGCAAACTTAGCACACTGCTCTCAGCTGGACCAAACATGCCTAATGTTTTTATCTTGTGATAAGTGGTTATGTGGACAGCTATTCAGAATCAATTTTTTCTACATATAAATGCAGACACACCAGAGCTATTGCTTTATTTAGACTTCACCTACACTAACAAGAAATTTGGTGCCACAGGAAAGAGGGCAGCAGTTGATGAGAAGAACTCTACATCTACTATATGTGCAGGCCAGGGGCTTTACTGTGGACTAGACACAGATATTCAGCTGCCTCTCCATCCCTAAGCATCCCCACTGTGAGTATTTGGAAAGTTTCCACAGGATCTATAGTACACGCAGACCATAAAATCCCCTCTAGTGGCAGGAGCATACAAACCCAGAGCAGAGTGCAAAAACAAATTCTCCTAGCAAGACCAAAACTATCCTTAAGTCAAACCAAAGTCAAAGGCAGAACTGAGGGATGTGCTCCAAAACTGTTCTATGGCTTCAAACCAAAATGCAGAAGTTTCACAGTTTGCTCAGAAGGCTCTGTCAGCTCAATGAGAAGAAAACGGAATATAATATGAAAGTTCTCTTACCAGAATCCCTTTTAGTTCTTTCATTGCACTTTCAGAGGGCTTTGGTGTTTCTGGCTGTAAACAAACACAACATGTGGATGTTAAAAGCCACAAGAAATGGCCCAGGGCAGACTCTGTACCTGCAGACAGATCTCACACAGGGGCTGCTGCACAGGCCTGTGGCTGTGTGACGTTCCTCTGCCCCCTCCTCCCGTGGGCACAGGGCTAACATTCCATCTACTTCCTTACTCAGATCAAGAGAAGAGCCTCAGTTCTTGGCACTGTGAATCACAGACCATGCATAAAGATTACGCCTTTGTGAAGGTGGTAAGCAATGTTTTACAGTAGCAACATTCAAGTATTAGGTGTAAGTGTTGCATAAAAGAAAAAAAAAAGTGCTAGCGTAGTCTACTTGTTGTTCATCCCCTTTAACTACTTCAGGTATTCTCTGTGTGCTTTCTGCTTCTTAGCAGCTGTTTGTTTACAGGCTTCTTTTCTGTGTCAAAGAAACTGGCCTTTATTTACTTACTGCTTCATTTTTTTCTGTTCTTCAGGTATATGCTGCTCTAATTCATTTTATCCAAAATCAAGCAAAGTAAATGAGGGGAGGGATAGGTATTCTTCTGAATATTCAACAGAAAATTTTATTTTCAGTGTAAATTACTGTACTTAGCTAAAATTATTGGTCTGCTACTTATTCCAAACCTTTGTTTTAGGCCTGCTTGACTGGTTGACTGGTCTCAGGTGAACTCCCTTTTTAATCCTGTCCATCATTTCTTCCACAGCTTGCCTCTTCAGATCTGTAACTTCTTCACCTGCTAGGAAAGTCGAAGAGCAGATCACATTTCAGACAGGAACTGCAGAGAAATGGTACAAAGCAAAAACCATGTTCTTGTTCTGGATGCAGCAACCTTTGCTATCAGCTCAGCTGGCCCAAGCTCCTCAAGGTTAAAATGCCGATCTACACTGAGGATCCTGACTTTGGAAATGCCCAGTTGCAGAAGTTTGGACAGAAGGAGGGCCCACATCCTGAAGAACACAAAGCTCCCGGGACTGTTTGGGAATTGCAAAAGCTCAGTGCTTTAGGCTGAGGCCCCAGGGACTGAAAGAACACAGCTCTGCCTCCACTGTGGCTCAGCAGAAATTTCCAAAGCTCCACTGACACAGGACAAGCTGAAAATGCCCCATGACAGTGATTCCCAACCATGTCTCTCATTTCACATGGGTTTGAGAACCTGGCTGGAACAACAAACCAAATCCTCAGACTGAACTAAACCCACCCCTTCAAAAAACACTGCATCAAGTTAAGGGGAAAAACTGAAATACCATGAAAGGAAATGGCTGCTTTTTCAAGAGATTTGGTATCAGGACTGCAAAATATTCAGATGACATGGGTCTCTGTGATGAACCTAAACAATACCTGTTAACTTATCAACATTCTGGATAACAAAACAGAAGACCCTTAACATATCAAAAAGGGGAGGGAGGGAAGAGCACTTAAAGCAAATACATGAGAAATAGGGTTGATGCTATTCAAAGCTGCAACCTTGTACCTTATATAACAGGAATTTTAAAAAGACTTCCGCTCTCTCACTTGTCAGGGTACTACTGATGATTCATAGAAATGTGGTTTCTGTATTCTAAGCTGATTTAATGTCAGGCTTTAATTTCAAAAACAGGCTGTTTCAAATATAAAAGCATAATTGGTGGTATGGGATAGAAACCACTCATTCTAAGTCCTTAACAGGGGTCAAAACAAGCCTCAAGTTTGATATAATAACTAGATCAAGAAAGAACTTTCTCCCTTTTTTAAGAACAGCTCAACTATTAAGAGAAAAAGCAGTTTATATGTGATTGAAGAAAGGTCAGAACTGTTAGTTTGCTAATAAATAATGAAAGAATGGGGAGTAGAGAACTTAGAGTGAATTTCATAGTATTTCCTGCAATCACTGTTTGTGACAGTCTCAACAAAAAGGTGTAATCAAAACATCTAGGATGCTTCAAGGTAAGGAACCTTGATAAATCAAGGCACCGTAACTGGACTTTTACTGAAAGGTAGGATTGACTCTTCATCAGAGATCTCGGTACAAGGTCACCTCTCTATTTTATCCACACCAACAACCTTGTTTCTCTCAGACTGGTAACGAGTTCCGAGAAATTCCCCCAGGAACCTGCCCAAGTCACTCCATTCCTCAGTCCCTCACCTGAAAAATGGGAGGAGTAATACTTTCCTTCCCCCACTTCCTGCCTGTTGGTTCCATGCAACAATCCAGCCTGGCTTACATACCATTAGTCTGCTAACAGCAGGGGGGTTTTTTTAACAGTTATATCCTATAATTTCAGCCAGGTTCCCTTCTTTGTTTAAGTGGCAGCAAATGAGTTAAGCAATTCACTACAAACAAACTCCTGCTGTTTCAGAAGGAAGAGAGAAACAGCAAGAAAACCCTTGGTTATTTAACTGGCAATGCCTGTCTAACTAGCTCTGACTCTTCAGGCACTCACAGTCATTTGTAAATCTGTACTTAACTCCTGTTCTCAACCTACTAAGTTCCCAGCTTCCATTAACAACAATAAAATGCAATTTCAGCTGTTACTTTGCATGCAGAGCCACCTTAGTGCAAGACTGCTTTGTTTTAGCTTTTCAGTATTATTAAGGGATTAGAATTACAGTCAACTCCGAGTGGTGATTTTGCAAGATATGAATTGAGGGATGAAAACTGAAATATTTAACAAACAAGCTCTGTGGAGAGGCTCTGGACAGAAGAAATTGCTGTGTGGAAGTTCAGAAATTTCCCTGTATTATGCTGAATATAACCTGTTCTCTGTTTAATGCTTGTGGGTTTGGTTTTCTGCCTCTTCCAGGTAACCTGTGGGAGCACAAAGCCCTGCACATGCTGCAGCTCAAGCACGAAGATTAGAACTTTTCTCCAGTTACAAGTGCTAAGTCTTCTCTCAAGGTTTTTGACCTGCAGCCTCGAAGACTGTTCATACTCAAATCCTTTTGGAAAAAGTAAATTGGATGCTGATAATCGGTTCAATTGTGGAGGCAGAGATGGCCATGAGGGCCAGGTAAACTTACTTGGGATCTCGAGGAAGTATGCAGAAACAGAGTATTTTAGTTGGAAGGGACCTGCAGTGACCCTGGTCTGACAGCCTGACCACTTCAGGGCTGACCAAAAGTTAGAGCATGTTCTCAAATATCTACAGGCTTGGGGCATCAACCACCTCTCTGGGAAGCCTGTTCCAGTGTCTGACCATTCTCACCATAAATAAATTCTTCCTTATATCCAGTCTAAGCACTCCTTGATGCAGCTTTAAACCACTCCCATGTGCTGTGTCACTGGATCCCAGGGAGAAGAGCTCAGCACCTCCCTCTCCCTGTCCCATCCTCAGGAGCTGTAGGGAGCAATAACATCACTCCTCAGCCTCCTCTTCTCCAAAGCACACAAGCCCAGAGTCCTCAGCCACCCTTCACAGGAACTGCACAGCTAGAGTACCAAAGATACCACTTCCCATCTTGGTGCACGTATTTCAGGGCTGCAATCCCATTTCTGGACTGCAAGGCAGAGGAATGTGCTGGGACATGGATAGCTGTAGTTAATGCTGAGAATTAAAATCATCTGAATCACCATCTACATCCACAGTTCCCTCCCACCAGCTTTTCCTGCAGTACCAGTGGATAACCCCCACGGCTTGAGAAGGGATGAGCCATACCTGACTCCTGCTGAGGAGGTTTCTCCTTCTTGCTCACATTGGTGTTGGAGTGAGATCTCTTGCGAATCATGGACATGAGGGACCTTGGGGGGAAATGAAACTGCAGATTGTCATTCTGTCCTGGATCAGCCACTGTCAGAATGAGCCTGAACATGACACACCACCAGCTTGCTTATACCTGATTATACAGCCACTTACAAAAGACTCATTTAATGGTTCTTGAATGCAGATGCACTGAATTACCCCCCATAATGCCTCCCATCAAAATGCACCAGAGAAATTTATCTCTTTTTAACAGACATTAGGCACAAATCAAAACACTCCAGATTTGAATATTAAAAGCCAGTGTCTCATTGTGACACATGACAAACAGAAGCTGCTCCGGCATAATAAACAGAAAGAAGACCTGGAGATGTTGAAGTATTGTTCTCCAGAGGACACTTAAATATGGTGATCAGTATCTCCTCACCATCTCCAAGTTTGTCATCTTCCTACAGTGTCAAGTAATTATCCTCTCACTATAGTCACAACATAAAAGTCCACACCAGTAAATGATTCATCTCCAAGAACAAGTACAAGCTCCTGTGCACATCTGATGTGTCAGTAAGGCCAGTCACTACTACTGAACATCATTCCTTACACAGCAGTGACATCCCTGCCATCAAGGGTCAAAAGTCTGTCCCAGAAAAAACCAGCATCCAGTGCCTATGCTCTGAAACAACTTCTGTCCACAATACACATCACAGTGCATGAGGAAGATGCCTCACTTTCCTACTACAGGGCTTAAAATTAAGTTTCACCAATTCCAAACAGTAAAGGGCACAAATTTAAACAAAAAATCCCACAACATCCCTACACAGATAATTCATGCTATCCATCAGTGAGAAAGAAGCAAGGAAGCCATTTATGTCCAAGGTAATGGACATAAAAGCAAAGGCCAAACACAATCATTCTGAACATGTTTAGTTTCTAAAAACAATGCAAGATGCACAAAGGGATCAATTCTCCTCACTACTCATATCTATTCATATGTTTAACACAGTAGTTAATGAGATTCCTGGATGTCATTTCTATTACAGAAGGTTGCAAACTGTCATCAAAGTCTATTTATTTTTAAAACCAAGCAGACAACATGAAGATTAGCTGAGTTTCTAAAATTAATTAAGCATCCTTTAGGGTTTAGTTAACTCATTTGGTTCTAATGACTGATACATCATAGACTGGCCAGCCTCTTTTATAGTCCCTTGCAGAAATCAGGCCAAATTTTGGTAATTTTGCCCAAAACTGCTTGATGACTGGGTGGTGATTTTCTTTTTCTTTTTTTTTTTCTCCTTTTTAACTTATGAAAGTAATTGTGGGAACTCAATGGAGTCTGCATTTTCATCATCAGTATCTGACATGAAGGGACACACAATAATCTAACATATCCTTTGGTTCAAAGGAGGTTTCTTGGCAAAAGAAAGCATTTCACAAGTCTATAATTACAGCTATCAGGTGAATAGAAAAAAAATATAATCTCCTAAATTTAGAGGAGACAGGTCTCCCTCCTCCTCCAAAGTCAGTCTAGACAATTTGTTGGGCTTGGCAAGGCAGACACTGCTCAAAACTGGTCAGGGTGTTAAATCTGGGGGCAGGTGGGGCACTGAGCGTGTGCTGCTGCTCAGGAGCCCCAGACAGGTGGAGAAAGCCTTTTTTTCTTTCAAGACACTCTTCCTGCTTGGATGGCAGCTGATGTAAGGAATTCTGCCTCTGCAGAGCAGCACTGCTGTGCCCTGGCTGTGAGCACTCACCGAATGGGGTTGGGAGGAGGAGGAGGAGGGAGCGGCGGGGGCGGCGGTGGCGGCGGGGGCGGAGCGGGATTTTCAGACTGCTGGATTCGCTTCTGAAGTTCATCAACTGCACAGGAGCAATGAAAGAAACCACAGTGAGTTCTTGGGGTCCCTCATCTCTAAAAACCAGCTTTGACGGTTTGAGAAAAAAACACTGTTAATTAACTAAAGAACAAGCAAGACTCAACCACACAACTACTCTAAGTCCATTTTTTGACATTTTCCACCAAGAACAATGCAGGATTCCCATGAAACCAATTACCTCCAACCTGAGTTCCTACCGAAACTGAAACTCTCCCTCATACAACATTCTTCATATAAAATGATAGAGCAGAAAAAACTTTATCCCATTTCTTCAATGGTCTATTTGACGTTTTATTTGAGAATGAACTAACAAGAGATGAAAGAAATTGACAATTTCAGCCTCCAGACCTATCTCTGTCTTACTGATGGTGTGGGCTTTCCCCATAAAAATGGTCAAAATTGGGTGGTGGTAGAATGGATTTTTTTTTCTCTCCTGATTTCATGTCAGACCTAAAATGTGGAAATTGCTTTTCTGCACTTGAAATGCTGTCAAATATAATTAACTGGGGAAGGGCAGAAACAGAGAAAAAAGAGTCTTGAATTTCTTTTGGCTCCCAAAATCCTTAGCAATTGTTCTGTGTACAGTAGGAATTATGGCAGAAGTACAGAATGCGATTTCCAAAGTGAGTATGGTTCTTTGTTCTTGCAATTAAAATTACAGCATTTTACACTTACTTTTAAATCTAAAAAGTTAAAATTAAAAATCAACTGAGTGGCTTTAAATTCCAGGTACCACCTTTTGTGTCTTTCACACAGACACCCATTCCCATGTATTTATCCATCTGTAAGATCAGGGCAACCTAACACCAGGATTTTTGTTCCTTAGAGAAGTTTTACAAGGTTATTTCTTCACACATATTTTGGACACAGTTGTTCTGCAGTTGAAGGCAGTTGCTGTACTTTGTCTAGTGAAGCACAGATCTGGATCACAGCTACACAAAAGCTTCTGGGGACTCAAATGTAACATGTATAATTCCATTAGATGTGCACCAACCACCCCCCCACACACTTTACCCCTAAAATGGAAGTTATTACATGATTTTACCTGAGTGCTTTAGGTCTCTGGCTTTTTCTTCTGCGTGCTGACACTTCAGCTCCAGTTCTTTTTTATCTTCTTCCAAAAGTTCTAGTTGCTGTTTAAGGCGACTAATCTCCTTATGCAGTGATTGATTCTCTAGCTGCTCTTCTAATTCTTTGATCTGCAATTGGCAAACAAGAGCATTCATCACAATAAAAGGCGTTTCCTGCCCCTCCCATTGGCAAATAACCCACTAGGCACAGTTATGCCTAAAAACATCATGTTATAGTACAGGAGTGAAGCACAAGTCCCAGAAAAAGGACAACTTTTAAATGAGAGCTGGAAGGATTCTTCTGAGAGATGTCAGAATTTTCTGTTAATGACCCCAACTTGCTTTATCTCTTCTTTAAAATATGTCTTTAGCTCCAAAGTACTTAAGCTTTATGTTGTTCCCTTTTCTTTTTATAGAGTTTTTATCACATAATTAGAATTTAATTTCAGAACATTTCCTCATTTGAAGCACGAGAACATTGACATTTTTGTTCTCTTACTGCTTCCACTGACAGGCTCATTATTTAAACTCCCTTGTCTCAACTCATGCAGATGCCAGTGGGGGAATTATGGAATATCTGATTCAGAGGCAGCATTCAGATGCAGAGTAGCAGTAACTTCCCAGCTCCCTAAATATATACATTTTGCTCTAGACTTCAAAGTAGCGAAAGATGCAGAGGTTTTCTGTGAACTGACAATTATTCTTCCAAAATACTCATTCAGAAGCATTGAGATTGCATAGTCCCAGTATTGCTGCAGTGATGAAAGGACAGGAATTCTTTGCCTAACCCTAGCATTACTCTACTAACAGAGTTTTAGGAACAGGCCTCAGGGCTAAAGGAAAGCTCGTTTTCAGGCTTTCCTGGGAAGCAATGGTGATTTCTCCCAGTTAAGAGCTTGATCTAGTCCAGTTTCAGAGAATACATTTGTTTATATCCTATCAGTTTAGATCCTCCCACGCCACTCTGCAGATTTACCTCACCCTTCCCTGCTCCAGTATGCCCCATCCATTTGTTCAGCAAGACCCAGACCACTCATGTGCACTGCCTACCTCTCACCTCGTGTTCTTCCTTGCTTATTCCCCCCAGACATCCTTTGTATTACTCAATGTCCAAAATATTCTTCTGTCATCTCTTCACTTAATGGAACCTGACTTACTGGTTGTAATTGTACTTTGCTGGCACTCAGAATAAAATACTTATCTAAACCAGAGCCTTCGGGCTCAAGAGCCTTCGAGTTTTGTACTCATGTCTGAACAGTGACCCAGAAGAAGAGAATCACAACCCCCTCCAAAATTTAGTTCTTAAAACTCCGAGCTCTTGCAGGGGATATGATCTCAAGTAATTCTGAACGTAATAAAGACATATCGCTCCTTAAATTCAGGTTTTCAAAAACTTCTGTATGAGATGAAAAGAAATTCTGTTTTACCTTTTGCTGGTGTTGAAGCCTCTCTTCT
Organism: Falcunculus frontatus; assembly: GCA_013398115.1. Classification (NCBI taxonomy): domain Eukaryota; kingdom Metazoa; phylum Chordata; class Aves; order Passeriformes; genus Falcunculus; species Falcunculus frontatus. The sequence goes on from VZRV01004677.1 coordinate 35,490, forward strand.
TCTAATGTGTGGGTCAGCTTAGCATTGTCATCCAAAGCCTTCAAAAGTTGCTGATCAGGAGCAGAATTTTGCAGAAGCAACTGACTCTGCCTTTTCATCTTGTTTTGTTCAATAAACATCTGCCAAAATAAAACCCACCCCCGACAAAAACAACAGTCAGGCACACTCTAATGCTAAAAGGACAACTGGAAAGAAAATAAGATATTAACATCGTGTTAATGTGGTAGGAATAGTGAGGAAGAAGGTGAGAAGAAAGGGGAAAGGAAGTTTGAGAGCAAAATTCCCAAGAGCTAAGCTCACACTGAAAGGAACCAGGTGTTTGCTGAGAACCACCCACTGCTACACCTCAATCACCCACATGTTGGCAGCATTCAGAATTTAAACACACCTCTGAATTCTGTTTCCTGGAAATGGAAACAATCTGCTCCCCCTTCTGGGAGCTCTGGGAAGATTAAAAGAACTCTAGGTGGAAGATAAAATATCTATGAATTCACCAGCTATCTCCTCAAACACATTTGCAAGCCTTGGTGTAAAGCCCACTTATTTGAGGGTTAGCTGGATATGTGAATGATGGAAATTCATTTCTTCAGGAAATGAATTTCAGTCCATGTTTGTGTAATCAGTGTATGCACTTGTCCTGGGAAAAGGCTTTTCAGGGCAATTTCAGCCTTTTAGTTCTGATCCTCGTGTTCCTTCCTCTCCCCAAGTTATATTTCTGATGTGGCAAATGAATACATTGTGGGGGGGCGGGCAAAAATCAAAAGATCTAGAGACCTGACATTGATAACAAAAATCACACACTTCTCTAGGCTTCACTTAAGAGGTGCAGAAGCTGTCAGCATATGCAGTTTCCCTAAGAGATCTGTTCCTCCCAGACTGTTTAGGAGCTAGGGAAAAAAAAAAAAGATTGCTTCCCGACAAAAAAATTCCTGGTGAATTTATTCTGCACCTTGACATCTCTTTCAGGTAGTTTTCCCCCAGGCAACACAGGCTTCCACTCGAGTGTGCCTGTTCTTAGAGCAGAAACAGGGACTGGGTCATGCTGAGGTTTCACATGAGTGTGCACAGGTCAGCAGAGCCACTTACAGCAGAACAGAGAACAGCCTGAGAATGCAGGTACTCCCTCAGACTGCAAAAACACTGCTGCAGAGCTCAGCAAAAGCAAGGAGATGTTTTCAGACTAAAGTATTAGAAACACAAAAGTTCCATGACATCTTTTCAGATTCCCAACTTGTTTATTCACAAACCAAAACTACAGATACAACAAACATATGGTTTCTTCCTGTCTGGTGCTACTGCAATGCTCTGTGATTTATTTCTTTTAATACACTTGGATATTAAAAAAATATGAGCTGCTGCAGGTTTGTGTCAAGCATTCTTTGCACAGACACTTCAGCTGAGCCTTGCCAGCAAGCAGCTCCCAGTGTAGATGTGCAGACAGACCCAGAACGCCACTGACCGTGCTGAACTTTTAACTCCCCTCGCAGCCTGTCTGACCCTGCGTGCCAGGAGGAGTCAATTGATGCAGCCCTAATGCCAATAAAACCTGCAGTGAACACTCCACTGGGCAAAGCTGTGCCATGGGGGCAGGCAGCAAAGACTGGAAGCATTTGATGGAGAGGAAATGATGAACGTAGGTGCTGGTGCTACACTCTGTTATAAAACAAACAGGAACAAATTGCTGACAATGCAAAGTCAAATGTGCACTGGGACATCAGCTCTCTGTCCCCAAATCCTGCCAGTCAAACCAATTTCTGCTTATGTTACCTTATACTAGTAGAGCTGTGGCAAGAACAATTCAAAGGCAAGAGAATTTCAGAATCAAAGCTGCCCACAACAATCCATAAAGGTTTGCCTTTGTATTGCAACTCCTTCATTTACCATTTTATATTAGTAAAAGAAACAGCATCTTTGAACATTATACTTGAGAAAGGCCTCTAAATCACCGCAAAACAACTCAGTACTGTCTCAAAGGCTTCTGTGTTCCTGTTAAGTCACTCACAGAAGTCATTTAACCCTGACAGAAACAACCTCTCTCCAGAAGCCAACTTCAGCAAACATCACAGTTTACCCACTGCTAACTTTCAAAACAAAGTGAAAACCTGGATTTTTTTTTTTTTTTGGAATCTGAAAAATAGTTTGAGTTGATCAATTCCAGATTTTTTTCACCAAGTTTCTGCCACTAAACCCAAACAGAGTTGTTCCAGCCTGAGGGAGCAGAAAGCCGCCAAAACGAGAAGAAATCAAGTAGAGCAACTTGATTTCTTCAACTTGAGCAGATACTTCACCAAGTGTAGAAAATTCATATTCACTTTGTTTCATGTTCTTCTGCAACAAAATGATAAAAATTCTTTTGAAGACCTGGGTGAAAACTTTTTCCTTCAGAAGCTTTCACATCAAGTCCTGCATTTTCAATTAGCTTTATAAATTGCTTTTGTGATATTGCAAATATGTTCCTGCTCACAAATATGAAAGTATCTTCAAAACCACAAAAAAAAAAAGTTTTGATTATAAGGTAATCCTGCAATCAGACACATGGGAACCAAATTCTCACGAGGAGTCCCATCCATCTCAGAAGTTACTTACACAATTTCTCTAAGTACCAACATATTCCAAGTGGAAGGCACAAAACCAGACAGGACAGTCTTGTCAAGCAAGCTGGTGGTACTGATTCAAAGTTGTTGAGAGGCTGCTCTGTGCGTTTGACACAGGACAAAAAAGACCCTTAAAAATTAATTCTAAATTAAAATTTAAAAAATCAATTCCTGGTTCAGCAGGGCGGAAACCTGACTGTCTGCACAGCCCTGAATATTAATTAAAGTGACTGCTGAAAGGGCAAAACAGCTACTAACAAGATTATTTGGACTAGGTGGAATTTAACCAATTGATGGATTAGTTCCGACTTTGCCACCTGCTAGATAATTATCTGCAGAGCATCCCAATCAATGCTGGAAACACAAGTCAATAGTGCAGGAATCTACTGAAAACCATGCCTGCAGCTAAAGGCAAATCACAAAGAAAAACTATTCGCTTACACCTATCAGTCTAATTTTTAAAATCTCCCAGTGTTGTGCAAACCAAAAAAAAAAGAGGGTGAAGATAATAGAAGTTTTTCCCTTGACCTCAGTGAGGCCATACCCCATTCTCAGCCCCTTGCTCCAGCCCCTACCCGACAGAGCGTTCACTGCAGCTGTTTTTTGTTTACAGCAGGGCTGAAAAAGGAATTCTTCCTCATTAAAAAAGTTAGAAAGCAACTCCGTTAGTGTCAAGTCCCTGGGAACACCGATCCTCGTTCAAATAAGGTTCAGGATAAAACTGGATGCTTTCCAACCAACACTTCTTCCAGGAGCAAAACAATGACAAAAGAAATTCTTTAATATCCATGTGTGGCTACACTTCCATCTATATTCATCCTTTGGGCATTTGCTGTGAGCAACTTTTTTGTCTTAGTTACAGTTTGAAGGGAGAAAAATGTCCCAATACAGCAGGTGTTGTTCTAATAAGGTAATCAATGGTTGCATAAAGTAAAATAAAAATCAGTGTCCACTATAAATAGAGTAACAAAAGGTAAGTAGTAAGGTAGAGTCAGACTTGGGAAGTGTCAAACAGAAAAGAGAAGATCACTCAACTGAGCAGCTGGTCCTTATTTCAATCCTCAGCAGCACTGCCCCATCCCCTCCACAACCCAGTGAGGAATCAGAGAGTCACAGAGGGGTAACCCATTTACATCAGTCACAGTTTGCAGGAACTGATGCCTTTTGCATTATGTGCACCCTGAAGCCTTACAGTCTCATGTTCAGACCTCAAATAAGTCCCAAGTAGGATCAAGGTACCTGTATCTCTCCAAAAGAACAGGCTGTTTGAAGGATTTTACGTGATGGGGATGACAGAGTGATCATGTCTGATTATGGCTTGACAGAGCACTAAGTGGCTCTAAATTTAGGACTGGAATACAATTCCAGGTATGGTTTTTAGTTCTATGGCTAATCAGGGAAAAAAAAAAAATATACACTCCTTTAGAGGAGTCAAAGTCTTATCTAGTTGGATTTTCAAACTGACACAGAAAATTGAGCAGTGTGACCATGAAAAAGGACATATGCATAATATGGACAGCCAACAGTCACTAATGTAGATGATTCATAATATTTCAGACCAAAAAAGATATAATACAGTTGGTTTTAGTTACTTGGCTAATTGCCAGACACCTTCTGAAGGGGCTGTTTCTAAAGAGCTACAAACTGCAGCATTAGTAAGTTTTGTGGGTCAAAAGAAGAGGCCTAATTCACTCAGAATGGGAGAACTGGAATAGATGAGTTAAGCCTATTTTTTTTCCATCATTTACTTCTCACCACAAGCTTGGAGCATGTACTTTTGAGTGTGAGCAAACTGAATTCCCATCAGCAATGTGACTTCCTTCAGTGTATTATTTATTTTACCAGCCTGTCGTGTAAAAGGGGTTTCTCAAACCACAGCACTCATTCTTCACTTATGAGGCATAACTGCCCAAAATACAGGGGAAAAAATAATCTCTATTGTTATTTATTTCTTCATTTCCTGCAGTTTTCTTTTTGCCATGGTAGAAGCATAGTGATACATTCTAAAATGCTCACAGCCCTACAGCATTCAGACACCATCTAATAGATTCAGAGGTAGATCATACACCACACAAAAAAGGAGGAAACATCTTCACTTTTTTTTTCCCCCATAGATTAACTGCCTGAACAAAAAAGAGATGGGGGGAAAGAGAAGGAGACCAAAGAGATAGTTTCCTGGAGCATACATCTGTTACCATTCCCCAAGCCTCTTCCTGGGAAAAAGCTTGATGAAACATATTAGCATTACATCATGCTTCAAAAGTGGTAACATCCAAGCTCAGGAGAATTCAAGTACTAACTACTTATCATGTCTCTTTAATTATTAAATCCAGTTCAGTTAGCTGGACTGAAAATTAATTACTTTCAGATACCAGTTGCTGTTGAACTCTCCTTGGTAAAGCCCAGCGTGGCACTTGCAAGCATGGACTTGCCTCTCCAGTGCTGGTTTTGCAGTATCCACTCACAGATGTAACATGTTAATGCAGAAGTCATCACAAATTATCCCAAAAGGTCACAAATGCATCTGAGGAAGAGTTCTTTGGGAGCTCTGTCATCAACATAACCAAACTCATTGCATGCAACCTCATGAGTAGTGCAGACATCTGCTAAGAGTGACAATGATTTTCCCTAAGTTGACAGCCACCTTTTATCTTTCAATATGGGAAGATTCAGTCCCAGAGTAAGTAAAGTCAAGCTGTGCACTGGCCCAGGTATGGGATGCAGGTATTTTGAGGAAAAACGAGTTAAATACACACATTTTGTTGTGAAATAGTTACTTAAAAGCAAAACAGCTGTAGGATGGTGTAAGCATTGAGCACGGGATGGAAAGTCAATGAAAAGATGAACGATGGCACATTAGAGATTCACTGAATTGTTTTAATCCATCTGGATTATAGTTCCTTTGAATGCAGCCTTTCAGCTTCTCAAATGCAAACTGTTTTGCAGGCTGCCATAAACACTTGGGAAACATTTTCTTTTTCCAGTCGTGCATTTTGAGCAAAAGTCTGTGCTAGCCTCAGAAGTGAAAGGAACGCCAACACACTGCTCAGCAGTTTGACACTTCATTTCTATTTGTCCAAGATACAGAGGACAGGAAAAAAAGCATCTCAGTGTCAACTTTGAGAGCACACTGCTTCTTCTCCATGAGGTTTCCAGAGAACTTCAGGTGCAGGGATTATCTCTACACCAGCATACACTAATAATAAACTGTTCACTTGTGCTGGTTTTGGCTGGAAGAGCAGATTTTCTTCATAGGAGCTGGTTTGGGGCTGTGTTTTGGATTTGTGCCAAAAACACCATTGATAATAGAAATACATTTTCATTATTGCTGAGCAGTGCTTGCAGGGAGTCAAGGCCTTTTCTACTCCTCAGCCCAGCCCACCAGTGAGTGAGCTGGGGGTGCACAAGGAGCTGGGAGGGGACACAGCCAGGACAGCTGACCCCAACTGCCCACAGGGATAGTCCAGGCCACAAGGCATCATGCTCTGCATGTAAAGCTGTGGGAAGGAGGAGGAAGAGGGGGACATTCAGAGTGAGGGTGTCTGTCTTCCCAAGTGGCTGTTGTAACCAGTGGAGCCCAGCTTTCCTGGAGAAGGCTGAGCATCTGTCTGCCCGTGGGAAACAGAGAACGAATTTCTTGTTTTGCCTTGCTTTTGTGTGCAGCTTTAGCTTTACTCAGGAAACTGTCTTTATCCCAACCCATGAGTTTTCTCATTTTAACTTCCAATTCTCTCCCCCATCCTATCAGGGGAAGGTAAGTTGCTGTGTGGGGCTGAGTTGCCAAGCTAGGCTTAAACCACAACATCACTTCACAAAATATTGTTGCAAGGCAGGATGTATGTTCAATAAACCACTTATGCAAGATTATTCAGTTAAACTCATGAGATTTTTGCATCGCTAAGAGTTTCAATTTGCTTCTCACACCGTGTTCTCCTGTTTTTGGTTTGCTTTGGCTGCATGCATTGTATTTTGCTCACCTTTGTGGAAGAGTGCTTTTCAGGGCTACCTCTATATTATTGCAACGGCCTTCAAGATACTCTTTGCCTTCCTTTGTTTTCTTATAAACTGCTCCACAAACAGCTGAGAGATCCTAAAGTGTCTCTTAAAACCTGACACTAGAATTCTGGTTAAGCTTGCCAAGATTCCTGTGTTAACAACCCTGTTTTATTCAGGTAGGTGCAGATTTTTCCATGCCTCCGCCCCTTACACACTCTATTTATTTAGTTCTTTTATGCAGATTCCTGTACCTTCCACAATGGATTATGACTCACTTCAAACCCTCTCTCCTTTTCCTTCCCCCTCTCCACACCACGGCTGACAATATTTACTCAGTTTCTTTAGAACCTCTAAAGAGCATGAATTCTAATGTTTGAAGTTGGATCACTTTTGATTAATTAAATATGTATTATGGTGGTGCCAGCAGCATGACTATAATTAAAGCTGTATTGGGGTTTTTTTTTATTTTAATCAAAAGCTCTGATTTTCAAGTGTTCCCTCACTCCTATATGTGCCTGCTCCCTCCCTCTCTTGCTCCGTGTCTCTCCTCTCCCCCATCTGTGCTCGCTTCTGCACACAGGCTCACCTGCCCATTATCTCTCACACCTGCACTCCCAAGTCCTCCTGCTCTGTGGAAAATCCTCCTCACCTGTCAGAAGGGCAGGAGGCCAAGGGCATCCCTCCAAAAAGCAGCCCCCAGCAGCCACTTCCCTGGTCCCTCCCACGGCAGCCATAATGCAATGACAGAAAATGAAGCCATGCTATGGAGAAAGGGAAAGGGCTGAGTCTGAATGCATGGGCTAACCACACCACAAGGCAAACTTGAGGTAGTTCAGCCCCTTGGACAGACAACATGCCCACCAGCAAACAGGCACCTCCACAATTCTGTATTTTACTGAGCTAAAACACACATTTAGGCTGTTTGAGACATCACAAACACTAATACAGAACACTAAGATGTGCTATTCTTCAGCTGCAGTGGCAGCCACGTTACTTGGAGCCTATTTCCTTTCTCCAAGTGCTCCAAACAAATCAAGAACAAAGCACTGAACACGCAATGTTGCCCTTTACCCAAAGCTCTTCCTTCTCCCGACACTGCACAGCTTATCACAACCAACCACTGTGGCTTTTGCAAAATCCAAGCGAAAATCCAGCAGAAATTTTGGTTTTTAAAACATTTTTTAGAGACAGAGAAAACAGGTAGCTAATGAAAGCAAACAGAAAATCCCTGAACATCCTTAGCATAATCCAAACACAGCTACTGTAAGCACATCCTAGAAAACTTAGCTGTCTAAATACAGCTGTGACCTTGTGACATGATCCATGTGACAGGAAGCTCAGACAGCCTCACTGGAGCAGAAAGCTGCACTGCTGTGGATGCAGTGGTGGGCCAGAGCCTGCCTCTAATGTCTCAGGTCACTCAAGGGACACCATCTGTGTGAAACCAGGCCAATGGTAACAGGTTTTTAAAGTAATTTTAAATATTGGTTCCTCGAACACTAATCAACAATGCCTTTGTTGTCACGTGGTCCTGTACTTTAGAAAGCTTTATAAAAATATTTCTGAACAGCATGACACCAAAGGAAGACAAGCAGGTACACAAAGGGAAAAATAATGCAGGCCTAAAGTTTACTATTATAATGATTCCATTTTGGATAAGAGAAGTTTATGGAATGAAAACCTTCAAGTGAACAGCTACTCTGATAGTCTGCACCACCAGGGGCCCATATTCTGGAACAGGCAACAACTAAACCATGAAAAAACCCAAGAAATACTTGTTTGCAAATAATCAGCATTTTTTTGGCATTGTACTTAAGTTCTTGCCTGTCAGTTTGCTATTCAATTGCAAAAAAGTACTTTCAGTATAATCTTTCAAAATGAATGTGTCCCTCAACTAATACTGTATTATTGCAACACCTTTTTTATGAGTCCACATATTTTTGAGGAAAAACAGAGTCTTCAAAATACATCACTAGTAAGGCAGTTAATCCCTCCCAGATCCAACAACTATATATTCCACGCTGAAATACTGTGGCTCACTAAGCCCATTATAAATTTAAAGCCTTGCCTTGAAAGGGGACATAGGGTAAGACTGCGTGAACAATTCCAAAGTGCTTTATAAGTGCTTGTTGAAAGAGTAAACTCGTTTTTATGGATGAAATACAGATGTTGGCTAAGTCATACGTGGGGCTAGACAAGAGCTGGGAATTGAAATCAAGTCATCCAAGCTGGTAAGGTCTTGCCCAGCTGTAACGTTTTCATTTTACAAGACCTCTTTTCCTTGACAACTCACCTCTTGTGCAAATGACTCTGCTTTCTTCCGCAGGTTCTTTTCCAGCTCAAAGTTTACATGAAGCTCTTCATATTCCTCCACTGCCAGCACAGACACTGTTTGTAAGAATAAAACAAGATCAGAAATAAAAGTGGAACAGATCAAAAGAAGAAGTACTGTTTGATTTACCCAGATAAGCTGTATTCCCTAGTACCACGAATCCCTGACTGACAGCATGACCTAGTTTCACATCTCCATATACAGTCTTCTTTGCAATATTTGTCCTAAACCTCACCACATATATGCACAATTACTGATCTTCTGAATAGACTAACACTCCTCCTCCTTTTCAGACTCAAAATCTCCAGTAACAGGCATCAAGTACCACAGACCATATTTTGCCTCTCTTTGCCTCAGAAGAGCTTTGCCGCATCTATCAAAGATCATGTTATTCTTGAGGAATCTGTATTTGTTTACCTGGTTTGAAGATAAGCATAACAGTTTTTAAAAGTAGGTACAGTAAGTGGTAATTTAGACAGTGGGATCTATATCCCAGCCCACCTGACTCTCAAAATGATGCTAACTTAAAAAAGCAAATAAACAAACAAAACCCAAACACACACACAAAAAACACCCAACCAACAACCCACATACTTAGAAAGACTTAAGATTTATTCATCAACTCTGACTGAAATGCACTGAGTGCACAGCTCCAACACAGTGGCACACAAACACAGGATACAGGAGGTATTGAATACTTGGTAGCTCATTTCATGCATACAAAAAAAAATCTTGCTTTAATTTAACTCTTCCTTCCAGGAAAACACGCAAATGTGAAACCAGGGGTTGTTCTTTTGATAATGCTTAGAGAAAATAAAAAAATTCAGAAAATTTTCATCTGCCACACTATCCCATCAAAAGCTTCAAGCTAATCTGTTTAATCAACTGTTCTGAAGTTTGGTGTTTTAAGAGCTTTTAAGTACTGCCTGTCATGGCTTAAACAATGCAGACACATGGAAGGGGTAAGAGATGGACACTTGGAGAAAGCTTACAGGATATGCCCTACTGTATCTCAGCCAGATCCACTGTCTTCCTCTTCAGGAAAATGGGAAACACGCAATGAGGCTTTTTACCGAACAATTTTTAATTTCTTAAGGCTTAGTAAGCAACAAGAGGAAAGGGCAGAGTAATCCAAGGCACCAAAAACTCTCCCCTCTAAACTTCTTTGAGTCAACTATTACTCACGTAGAACATTCACCTTCATTAAGCAAAAGCTTTCCTTTTCTGAGCCACATCTCTTTTTAGACTTTCCCTGCCCTGGTTTTACCTTTCTTCTTCCAGTAAAGGAAAATTTCTGATTTTCTTTCATAACATGGAAATCATATTTCTTATATTCTGCCTTTTTCTCATCATCCTCTGAATATAAAACAAGTTGCTTCCAAGTCTTCAGACATTCAAAATTAAAAGCTGCATCTCAACTAAAAGGAAGACCGGTGTAATGATTTAGGAAAACAGGAGATTAAGGTTCAAACTCCATCTCTGTGAGGGACTGTGTCCCTGCCCTAGTTTGCTATTTGTGTCACACAGGAAAAGTTTTCCTGTTCTCACACAACACCTGCTATTTACACTGTCACATTTTCCCGGAGTATAGAGAGTCTGGAACAGTCCATGTGTTGATGCAGTGCCTGCAGCACTAAGGTTGAGTGTCAGATCTGGACTACAGTCACTGTTCTGTAACCTTTTTCTTTGTACTGCAACAGAAAAGCTCTGAAGCTTCTGCAAAGGACGTAGCAAACTGTTAGAGAACCTGCTGAGACCACACACCTCTGTTACATTTCTCCAACAGCTTTTGTTGCTTATTAACTTCGGTTGTCAAAACAGCCTTTTCTTCTTTCAACTTATTTACCTAGAAAAGTACAAAGAACACATCAAAAACAAGAATATTTTAGTTAATGGCATAAGGCATACAGCTCATACATAACGCAAGCAGTATTTTGCTGTCAGTAGCTCTGTTTCCCAGGTTTGGCTTGATGCTGGGGTTTCCAGTGGGATGGAAAGCATTTCTACTCCACCTTAAAGATGTTGTAACAGATCTCATAAAAGGGTTATGAACTAATCCTCCCATGGCACGTTCCAGTCACAGCTGCAAATATAACATCTTTGGAACCTTTCAGGATCAGGTGTCATAGCACCTGGCTGAAAAGTTACTTGACTGTTCGAATTTTAATATATTCAGACGCCTGCTTAGTTTTTTCATTTTTTCCTGGGCTCTGTTTATTGTCCAAGTGCTGTCAGCTGTGTCTTTCTGAATGCAAGTGTTGAAAAAGACAGGAAGAGCCACTAAGTCCTGATTTGCATCACTACATGGCTTATCCAGTTTTCAAGCAGAAATTTTTTCAGAATGAAACTCTGCTGGCTTGAAAAGCCAATTTGCTGGTCTAATTACCATGACACAGCACTGCCAGGGGCTAAAATTAGGGATATACTCAATGAAGTAGCACCAGGGACTAAACTATGTGTCCTACAAAAGTATTTCTTACACATCTACGGTTTAAGGAAATCCAAAGAACCCTGCAGGCTGCGATGGGTGAGGAGCTGTCAGGAAAGGGAGGTGACAGCTGGAATATGGGCTTCAGAACAGATCAAAGAGAAAAGGAGAAGTCATGTGCCTGCTACAGTGGCAGACTGCACTGTGACGTAGAGGGTCCCTTCCAGGGACATGCCCTAAGTGATCCATCACTGGCAGGACTTGAGACTAGACAGTATTCAATAAACTTCACAACTGAGCATTTTTAGCAAAAGAAGATACAGAAAGTACCGACTCCACGCTAACATGGTCTCGCCTTCCATGGTACAATACATACTTCTTCAATTACTTCTGCAAGTTTGCACCTCAGGTTTTCCAGTTCAATGGCCAAGGTCTTCTTTTCCTCATGAACAGATACGATTTGATCTCGCAGCTCTGCAGTTTGAGGAAGGAAATGAATATATTTTATTCAAAAAACAACAACAAAGGAAATGTCACAGCAAGGCAAGTACAGCTGAGTATGAAACACCTGAACTACGTATCCAGCATCAGTTGTAATCAAGGAACATCCTCAATAATTCATGAGCTTTGCATAAGAGTCAAGTAACAGTTCTATAACTGGGCCACAGTTTCAGCTTTACTCTGTTGAGGTAAGCTCCTTGTCCAGTCCTGCTGTCTTTATTTGCATTCTGAATGATTCATTTCCTGCTATAACAGGGCCAATCCTGCCACCACAGAATGTCCTCAGTCCTGCTCAGGAGACTGTCACACCATAGAGACTCTGGTATGGAGACAGCAGAAAGCAATTTTTAAGAGGCATCCTTTAAAACAAATTAATGCACCAGTTCTTTTTGGATAGTGAGTTCTTGTCACAAGGGAAATAAACAAAACAACAGGCACTTAATACTTGGGAGGTTTTCACTGAAGAAATTGTCCTGAACAGCTGCCAATTTATAGTCTTTGTAACATTATGTGAACAGAGTCAGAATATAACCTTTACTGATGGAAGAGCTAATGCTTGTAATTTTCCCCTCAGAATTTTTGTTCCTTAATTATTAAAATATGAAATAAATTAAATCCACAATGGAATAAAACATTTGATTATAATCACTTCTTAACAGGAGATCAGTTTGCATACATAATATATCAAGGTTTAGGTTAACATAAAATCACCACAAAAATCAAAATTTATTGATATATATTAGCTTTCAGTAAGTGCTCTCATTCCCCACCTGCTTCCAGTATTTCACAGCACTGTTGTTCATTGAATACCAGCCACGAGTTGAGAAAATTGTGGCTAATCAATTGCAGATGATGATGACATTCTGCATGTCATTCTGTTTGGTCTCACATCTTAAAAATGTCCATTCTACACCAGCATCCTCCCTCCCAGTTCTGGAGCCTCGGATTTATTGTCCTCTAAATTAAAGGCATACACTTTCTAAAGCAAATAAAAAGACCTGTTTTCCCAGAAGATTCTTGATACACATTGTCTGTTTTACGGATTTGTGCTCTCCAGAGAAATTAATGGGGAAAAAAATCTCACTGAAATTTGTGGTACCTGGATTAATTCTGGTTTTACAATACATATATCAACCTCACCATCCAGAGAAGAAGGCAGATCCACATACCACAGAGAGCCTCAGATTTTACTGCCTTATTCGTGTATCCTTACAGAAAAGTAGTGGGAGGGAAGAAAGCATTCCAAGAAACATCCAATACTTTCTTGAATGGTGAGAAGGCTAAAGGACTTAGAAGATTCCCCAAATACCACTTTTCATGCTTCAGTAAATTGTTCATCAAGACAGAAAGCAGATACATCAGAACCTTTCTACAATATTTCTCTAGTTTGATCCTGCTACCCTCCTAACAACGCTCCCATCTGATCTGCAGCCAGTGTTTGCTCTCTAAATGTATTCTTGACACCTTTCTCCAATAAAGGCAGGAGGTATTCCAGAATCTTATTTCCCATTCACATGGGTTGCATGGTGTGCATCACAACATTTGCTGCCTCTTGTCCTACATCTATAGGGTATAAATCTGCTTATCATAGAAGGGTATTGTGACACCTTATTTCTTGGGTGGGATTGTTTCACAAGCATTTTTACAGAAAACACTGTCTTTCCTCAGTGATACTTTGTACCACTTCATTGCAGCTGCTGCATTCAAAAAGACAACAAGGTCATACTGAAAGTTCAGAAAATCTGTACTTAAACATCATTTGCTACTCTAAGTTACAGTCAGAAAAACAGTGAAAGCTTTTTTATAAGAAGTTAAACACTTAATCTCTCTTGTCACCCAATCCAGAATGAGGGTGTTCCCCTTTCTTAGATACTATGACACAACAATACACAAAATCATGATGATTTCATCTCAGAGATGAGAAATAAGGCTGATTTTGGATGATGGAAATATAAACTGCTTTTCAAAAAAGAACCAGAAATTTCTGAGAAAAAAAGCACAGATCTGTCTTATCAATTTACTTCCATGTTCTCAAGCATTGCTGTTTTACCCAGTACAACAGACCCTTTTTAAGCTGCTTACTTGGTAATAGCTCTGGAACATGAATGAAGTTTGTGGATACGAAGGTACACAATGGAAACAGAAATGCAGAGTCCTGTCTGCCAGGCTCTGAAATAATGACATTGCAGTTGGAGGTGACCTTGTCCTTCTACTTAACTTTTACTTTGTTAAGGGTCTTAGGAAATACTTCTTTTACTGACTCAGTAGCATTGAACTCTCATTTTCCTGTTGCATTTAACTTCCCCTGCAGGCTGAATATCCCCCACCATTTACGTTACCCACTACCAGCCCACCATGTTCTTAGTCACTCCTGGAGATCCTTTGATTCTGACCACTCCCAGAAGCATGACTCGGAACCAGACTGATCTCTGCTCCAAACCAACACTGCTCTTCTTAAGACAACTTCTGCCTTGCATGGTGGTGTAGGATCAGCAGAACACTCACCTTTTATTTGCTGCTGGCAGTGCACAGAATTGCATGATCCAGAGGTAGCTTCTGTATCCGTGGATGATTCATCGTCATCAATGTTAATCTCTTCAGTGATGATTTCTGGGCCCAGTTTGGCCATATAAAGCATACTAATTCTTTTCAAGGTCTTATTTTCTTTGTTCAGCTGAAAGGCGAGAAGGACAAACAGTAAGAAGCTAGTTAGTCTGTCATTAAGATGCTGGGCAAGAAAAAAAAAGTCAACTGGTTTTTGTCCTTTATCATTAAAAGATCTATCAAACAAAGAAGACAAAAGTAACATTGAATTAAATGTTCCATTCAATATTAGAATGGCCTGAAGTTGGGATGCTTGTCCACTTTCTCCTCTGAGAGGCTTGAATTCAACATGATGCTTTATCCATGCCCTTTTTTCCTCTCTAGTACTTCTGTTTAATAAATACTGTGTAGGTTCAAATCAAATTAACTATCAAGCTGACTTAATGCTACACATGGTTTGTGATAGCTGCTTCAGCTCCTCACCTTTAAACATGTACCAGGAGTCTCAACTGAATGACCTGAAAAGGAGTTTGTGCCCCTGAGAGCTGGTTTTCCCAGCTGTATCAATTGATTAAATAAAAATTCTTACCTTCTCCTATGCCCTATTTTGCTTATAAACTACAAACACTACCACTACTGTATTCCTAGTCACAACAGAATTATCTCAAAATTCTTTTGAGTTATTACTGTAGAGTCAACATACGTAAGATGAAAGCCATCTCATGAACCAATTCTTTACGGGTCAGACCACAAGTCAAAAACCACTTTGGGCTGGATGCTTAAACACATGACTGGTTGGTGGATGGTACAGAAGAGATTCTGCAAGGCATCTCTGTCTTGATCAAGAGAAACTGAACAGGAGTCACTGCAAATGTTTAATTCTCATCATTTCCTTTACTGTCCTGCATCCAGACACCCCAGGGCAGCAGCTCTTTGCAAGCTCAGCACAGCCTCAGGACTGTTCAGGTAAATGTCAGGGTGACTGCCCACCCAACCAGCCAAGCATTCCTTGTGCTCAGATCTAAGAATGAGACTCAGTTTTCTGCTAATGACACACTACATGTCAAAGTCAACACAGACTTCAGAAGTCCGTATGTAGCTTCAAAGAAAACATACACTGTACAGCTCATGCGATCCTGAATTTTTACCTGAGCCATCATCTTTGATCCCCCTTATCCTCAGCCCTTCAATTAGGCAAGATTTACTAAAGAACTTCTTCATCTCATTCCCAAAGAATGAAAGTGAGCAAGCGGGGAGAGTGGCGTGAGGAGCCCTACATGGTTTAGTCAGCTCACAGAGACAAACAGCCCCACGGAGAAAAGCGAGTCTTTGAACTGCCCTTGTACTTGCATTACAGGGAGAGTGCAGGGAAGAAGACAAGTTGCATAAATGTGTTCATTTTCTTACTTATATGCTGATTGTCTATCTTATGAATTCTAATATAGTGTCATTATGCAAACAATTAAGTAAATACCTCCAGAAAGTACATTGCTAATGCATCTAAATTAAAGTGATTTCTTGCTGGTGTGATTTTTACCATCTCTAAGGATGTACTTTGGGCAGGGAATGGTGAGGGGGGGAGAGGGGGGAAAGAAAAAAAAAAAGGCAGTCAGCATTGCTAATGAAATTTGGTTCAAAATTGCTGTAATCCATTTTCTGATGAAGTGGCTCAGATGCATTTTACACAACCAAAAATATATAAGAGAGATAAAAACATTCTTTAATAATAATGCACTTCTGATGAGATGGAATATAGAAAATTACACACTTGCTAAATTCATCAGACTAGACGCAATCAACAAAGCAGTGGAGGTCACCTTTCCCCTGCCCTCCCTTTGCTTTCATAAACAATCACCTGAAATGTAATGCAGTGGTTGACTTTTTCCATTTGATTTAGACACTGAAATGCTCATTATTGTTTTCACACAGAGGAGTTCTAAAACTTATTTTCCATTTAACCTAAATGCATACGAAAACTAGAGATCAGGATGCTGGTCCATGAAAATAGAAAGTATATTAAAATGGGTATTTTTTTCCTTTAAAGGCAGGAATGGTATTTAGCACCTCACATCTGGCTTTTAGTTTTTTGCCACTTCCAAACTATTTCACAGCTCCACAAGATTATACAGAAACACATACGGGTCATGCACACAATCTCAAGTTTTAAATAAATAAGTAGATAAATAGGTGGATAAATAGATCAGATAAAACAGCATCACCATGATTCTTCTCACCTTAGAAGCCAAAGCCTCAGCACTTTCACGACACGTCTTCTCAATTTCAAGATTGTTCTGAATACAGTTTACTTCCTCAATAACCATGTGAGAAACTAAGGGAAGAGTTCAAAAATTAGTCAGTATTTTCCAGGGTTTGACACATGCCTCCCATGATCAGAAACAGCACATCTCCTTTTGCTAACTTTCAACGTAAGCATTTCAAATACAAGCGCATTAGATAATCTGCATGGACAGGAACTGTTTTGAGCACTGAATATTTGGTTTGTTTCTTTAAGCGACTCTCTCAAGCCATGTTTGCAGCATTAGAGGGGCAATTGTAGAACTGAGCATAAATTTACGGAAGCAGAAGACCAGCAGGACCCTTCCTGACCATCCTCATTCATCATCCTTATTTCACTAACACCTGAGGAATCGGAATGAGACCTTTAGAATTATCCCTTAAGATTGCCATCATGACATTTTCAGAAGAGTGGAACCTCGGTGTTTTTAAACAGTAAGATTAACTCAGATGTATTACAAAGTTTCTTTTCACTTTCTGGTCTGTTTCTTATTTGAAGTCTTTCTGTGCTTGAGCAGGCCCTAAAATAGGCACCATGGTCTCACCTACCTTCACTGTTTACAACACAGATTCCAACACACACACAAAATCTTCCCCGAGACCAAGGCTGAGACTGAGCTGTCTGACTGCACTGGGAATGCACAGCTGTGCTACTACATTTGATGTCACAGCTGGAGGAGCAAGAGACACATCTGTCCTCTGCAGTGACAGAATCCCTATGACAGTTGTGGGCACACATCACTCTGTCAAAGCCAGGCAAAAGAGTGATCAAAAAGTTCTGGAACAAATCTTGTTTTGTAACATGGGAGACCAATGTGAGCCAGAAAAGATTTAAAAGCACAGATACATTTTGGCTTGCAATTCCGCTTAACTTCCAGCAGTACATTTGTATTTTAGTGATGTTCAAAGTCTTTTTCTAAGGGACAGGTTTAAGGTTGCACAGGGGAGCAAAGCAGAAAACCCAAGAATAGTTTTCCATTTCTCAGGCTCATGGATGCAATTCCCCCTTGGATCCTGGCACTCCCATCCATCCTGAGCAGCAGCCTGGACCCTAATTCTGCAAGTCATTGCACGGCACAGATTCCTTCTCAGCCCAGTGTCAAGATTTCAGTGCACAGAAAGGAGCTATTTGCAGCTGAACAACACTTTGGAGCAGGAACAAGGCTAGAAAATGTAGTGTAAATACAGAGGAATTTTTCTAATAGTATTTCCTTTCCTTTTCATCAAGACAAGCTTTAAAACCTAGCGATTTTATACCACTGGGTAGAAAAGCCCCCTTGCCCTCTTCCAAGAGTTTTGACTAAAAACTGAAGAGAGATATTTAGGCCCTCTTTGATACACAGAGGTCATCTTAATGACTACAAAAGAGGACTTCAGGATAGGAAAAAGAAGGCCATTAACTAATGTTATTTATGCAGCTTTATACTTAGTATCAACTGAAGGTTTAATTATTAAAGTTTTGTTGTTACCAGAGGAAACCAGCATCACATTGGTTTGCTAAGTAGCTGCATGAAAGACACAAAATCTACAAAAAGAAAAGGCAGGGGAGTGTTCTGGTAAATCTTGGTCTAAAAACTTCACATCATCTAATCAAATCTTCTAACAGCAGAGAAACCAGACGTCTTCCTTTGGTTGTCTTTTTTATTTCTACTTCTCCTGACTATGGAGAAATTATCTGCTCCAAGTGTGCCATATCAGCTGCTACATTTAATTTAGAGACGAAAAGTTTTAGGTGGTACATGTCCCTACCTCTTCTGGTTTTATTCTACTGAGCCCTGGGAGCTTGGAGCAATGAGATGCTTTGGGCTGGATGAGGGAGCAGTGGAGATACAGAGCTGCTCCCATTTTACAAACAGGAATCTAATGGCCTCAAGCAAGGCTAAAGTTGGGAAACAAGGATCGGGCTCTCATGGCAGAACTAGGGATTACTCTTGGTTCATTTAAACTTAATTAACCTGCAATTATGATTAACTCAGGGGAAAAAAGTCTTTCCAAGTTAAATACAAAAAATATATTATTTCCTAAGTCTGTCCAAAGTTCTTATTATGTCAATATTAATATTCATAAAGAAGCACTAAGTGGCCTGAAACATCTCTAACCTTGACAGTTTTTTTCAGGGGTAATAATAATCCGCAGCAAATGCAGGCCAACCAAAAACCACTTAACTAATTAGTAGTTGCAGTCACCGAGAAAACATGAATCAACACTGTTATTACAAGTGGCACATTTGAGTGGCATCTAATTATGACTTGATGAGCACGATACTTGCATTATCAACATTACTACTGCATCCCATCAGGGACTAAAAGCCGCTGATGGCATTGACTGCGAGAAACTCCCCCTCAATGGTACTGCAGCACCCAACAATCTCCTTGGCAGGGGCACCCTCACTAAATGACATGTTAAGCGTAATTACTGGTAGACATTGTAAATAAACAGGATTGGAAGTGAAAATTGTACCAAGTGCATAAGACACAATCTGACACATTGGAAGTGGCAGCCTTAATTGAGAGTTTCTTTGACTGCTCAAGATCATTTCAACTGCATTTCTCGGAGGACAGTGATTATAACTGTGGAGACAGACGGCATAATGGTATCAGCACTGCTGACAGAGCAGTGAATTAAATTGTATCTGCTGTTGTGTGAAAGCCTTGATGAGAGGTACAGATCCTTAGTGGTCTTATCATTATAACACAATGGTCATGTTGTCATCAACCTTGCTGGCTCCAATTGAAAAGAAATGATTGTGTGTTGAAGCTTTCCCCCCCACCACCACCTTCTATCTCTTGTGCTCAATAGAACCAATTTTCAGAGAGCTATGAAATCACGCAATAGGGCCTAAAATGCAGCTGCTTGGCATACAAACGGGGCCCCATTAAACTGGAATCACACACAATATGTGTTTATGCCAGGAGAACAAATAGAAGCTGAGTACAGGCCAAGTTTATTCACAGACACAAAGCCAATGTAGCTCTTCATCAATATAATTGCCTTTTATATTGTCGTTTAAATAATGGGCTCTATTATTGCTTTAAAATCCTAATATTCCTGGCATTTTATCACTATGTTTACAAGGTATGTCCTTTAAAAGTGTGAAAGGAAGATAAAAGAAACCTATAAAATCTTACAACATCAAATATTACCTCAAATTTTAAGTCTTAACTACTTGACATTTTCTGCCACACTCCAGTATTCCTCATATCATAACAAAAACAAAACAGGCAGCTGTTTTTCCAGAGGAATTATACTTCTTAGGGAACATTCTTGCTTCACAGAACAGTTACCTAAGATAATTTAAGGCAGTAGACAATTCCTGTTGATTTCAGATTATTCTCCTTAATTGTATCTCACCAACTATTATAAAACAGAAGTGAGCAAATTCCTCTATTAACAGAGTCACACAAAAGTACAGACCATGTGATTTCCTTCTCCTGCATTAACTTCATCCACATTTCTGATGCTTCATCGTGCAGTTCACTGTACTGGCACAAACCAGACATAACAGACCACAATCCCATTGTAATTGTCTCTTCTAAGGAGCTATTCCACTAGGATACTTCCACTCCCATTAGATGTGCTTTGTTGCTTCCAGACACCATACGGTTTCAATAGAACCATTACCATAAAAGTGTAAAACTGAATATTGACATTCTCACAGCCCAGACGAGATAGAACTTGCTCTGAAAATTACCCCGTGAGAGCAGTTCATCCTAAAAACCTTTACTGGCATGTCTATGCTTCAAGTACTATTACTCCTTCATGAAAAAAATTGCCATTATTATTATTATTAGAAATCTCAGCAACAGCATCAAATCCGACTCACTCCGAGCATGCATCATTCCAAAAGTCACTTGCAGAATCCAGGTGAGGTAAGAGCCACATTTGCACCACTGTATTTTCACCACTCTGCACCTTGAGAACAGCTACCTGTGCCAGAGAGTACAAATGCTGTAACAGCATTTAGTCTCACTATGGGCAAAGTCTCACTGGATTAGCTCCTTAAATCACGGCTTTGAAGGAGAAACAGCAAATGGACCTGAATCTCAGCATTCTTAACACTGCTGTAGAGTGTGCAGAACTATGTTCATAATTGTCTACATCAAGAAAATCCCACTGATATTATCAGCTTACTTTTCTGAAACTCCTCCAGCTTTTTGACAGCCTCATCTCGTTCTTGCTTGATTTTGTCACACTGTAGGAGAAGAGAAAATTGAAATGAAACACCGATCCCAGTTATTTAATTAGCAGTCACAACATGTAAAATCAACCAAGATCAATTGCCAGCACAATAATGTACAGAAGCCTATCAAATCATTTCTTTTTCCTTTCAGCTATGTAAGATTGATGGAAATTATGCATAAAAAATTAATTCCTCAGAGTATTTCCTAACCAAACTGGCATGCTGTACTTGATTTAGGTTCTGATTCAGACCTACTCTGAAAATATTTTAAAGACACACATTATCCAAAACTGATAAAATCAGTTACCCATGTTACGCCAACAGCAGAAGCAATACTTTGCATGTCAAAAATATGCTTTAAGTGTACCTTCCTAAACACAAATAGACCCAGAAAAGAGGCCTACATTTCCATACCTACCATGTGCAAGGAAAACCTCAAAGCCAATTATCAGGGACATGCTGTTTAGTTTCACAACATCATGAGCAAAGCTTCAGCTTTGTAGAGAGAATGACACTCATTTTCATGCTTTAAGGAGTTCCCATCATCCCAGTTTTATTAATTTTGTGGTTATTGCTAACACTACACAGGCCTGCAATCACTGATCTTATGATGGAACAGTTTCTTCAAACAGAAAGAATAAAACAGATGTTAAATAGAGTTCTCTAAGAAAACCCATTCTGTAAGTAAATGAAAGAACTCAAAGAAATGAGTAAAATTCACAAGAGACACAGTCAGTGATTAATCACAGTGTGAAAAACACATGACCCAGGGGGAAGTATGACTGGCACACAAGGTGCCTTACACACACACATCCTTCCTCACATGCGGCTGGGCATGTTCACAGCAATAAATCAACCTAAGACCATGAGTTAAGTTCTGGAAGGGATCTGTGTGACTGAGCTCCTTACATTCCAACTCCAATTACAAGGATGCTGGCCACTGGAACAGAACCGGGGGAAAAAAAAAAAAACCACAACCCTGAAATGATTTTGCTCGATTTTCAGTTTTTCCACATGAGGAGCCACTTTGAGTTAGCTGGGAAAGGAGCCTGCTGTTAAACAACAAGAAGGGGGAGAGTCAGATTCAAAGGGAGCCAAATTCAAGAGAACTCTTCTATCAGCTACAGAGGGCCTTGGACGAGACCCAAAGAAGGATCTGCACTTGGGCAAGGCGGGGATGCCACTGGTGGTGCCTCAGAGGCAGCTGATGGATATCTGGGGAGCAAAAGGAGCTGCACCCAACAAGCAATCTCTGTTCTCATGGCACTGGGGTGATAAGGCTTCAAGGGACAGGGGCTGAGTAGGGGGACAGGTCAGTCACCAGTTGCTGTAAGGACTGTGAAAGAAGGCAGAGCTGCAGAAGAAGCAAAGACGTGCTGAGCAAGCGGTACCGCACGAGGACTCACCATTTCCTGGGGCCCTGTTAACAAAGAACCTGTTGAAGAGAATCTTGCACAGGAGAGCTGAGGAAGGGAAATCTGTGCATGAATCTTGCTGCTTGGTGCCCTCCCTCTGTTTTCTCAGCAAAAATTTGCGTTACGTTCGTGGCAGAAGTGCAGTCAAAGAGCAGAAGGCAGTGAAAGACGCAGAAAGTGTTTCTGGCTGTTCCTGCAGAGCACGGTTCTACCGCAAAAGGGGAATTGGTGTGAGCTGCTGCCTCCTTGTATTTCCCAAGAAAGACACTGGAGCCACACTGACATACTTCACCCACGGATTTTTCTGCACACTGCAAGCTTTCAGCCCACTGCACATTAAGTGAGCAAACGCCTTTAGTGCTCAGTTTAAAACCCAGGAACATTAGCATTTTAAGGATCTCATTTGTTGCCTGTGGAAGTCAACGACACTTTCCTACTGATGGAAACCTTCATGTAGAAGACAGCACACTCCCTATCCCAACAACAGGAAAAACTCCTTTAAAAATCCTCCAGGCAGCACGCTGTAAGGCATAGCAGCTTTCCCTGTGCAGTGAAAGGGGAAGTTAAATGACCTATTCCACTTCACCTCGAGTGCTATTTGCAGAGAGAGCTCCATTTGGACCACAGCAAGCTGACTATTCTCATAACTGCGACATTTCTCTGCACAATCAGGGTCTCTAGGCTTGGGTCTCTGCAGAGCAATTCCTGCTCCCAGTTGCAGCTTTCTCAATACTTTCCTTTTGCCGCTACTGTGCTTCGGAATGAATGAGGAGGAAGAAAAGGAGAGCGGGAGATTGCTGCCCTTGCTGAAATGATCAATGGAAAGCACTTTGCCTTCTGTCTTGCAATCAGAGCCATGCAAGCAGAGCTGTTATAGGTCCTTCCAAAAAAATACCCTAGTTTATCTCCTAAGAATTAGAAAAATTTGAGATTTTCTTTAACTACTTAAACTGTTCCAAATTTGAAATTTACACAAAAATAAAAAGCCTATCAACTACGTTTCGTAGTAAAAAATACTGTCACCCTTTAAAATAAATTGACCTTACCTTTAAAACTGAAAAGTTTAAAAATCAAAATTTAGAAGTATGAGCTGCTCATAAAATGCTCCACAGAAGCCTTAGAAGTTCATAACCATCTCACTTTTCAAAAAAGCAATTTGAGGCATACACAGTAGAATCATTAATGGACAAAAGTATCACCATTCCTAAATACTAAAAGGTAAATAGAGTAACATTACTATAAAATCTACTGTTCACTTTCCACATTAAAGCACATGCAACTGTTGAGGAGAAACAGTTTCCATGTATTTACTAAGCTTCCCTTGTCAGTGTTAAGGGGTAGCTCCATACTAAAGAGCACCCTTGAATAAAAAAGTTTGTAACTCCTGGATTGCCAGTCAATTTTCTGGTTTTGACTTAATTAAGAGTTCCAGCTTCTCTGCAAAGTAAAATAAGCATTTATTCTATTTTATTTAATATATCTAGTATTAGTCTAATATTTATACCACCATTATCTCACTTTAAAAACCCTAACAATGTAAATAGACAATACTGCAGTCCTAAACTGTCTACAGGAGTCAATGATAATCTCTTAGCAGTAAAAATACATTGCATCTGTATTTTTAGAAATTAACAGTCCAGTTGCCAAAATTAATTTTGTGAATAACTCCATATATTCTTCATCTTTGCAGGTGCAAGTTCAGAAGATTTGTCGATCCCACTCTTTTCAGATTTTTGCCTTCTAGGTACCCAGTATACAAGGCAATACTTTAGTTTCTAGTTTCTTGTCTATTCTCTACTAACAGGCTTCTTTTTTGCCAACTATTTTGCACATAAGCTCCTACAGACTTCAGTAAAAGGCCTTCAAAGGGCAAAAACAACAAGGAGATTGTTCAGTCCAGATATTAAGATGCAAGAAGTTCACGTAGTATTCATATAGTCAATTAAACCATTGCTAAGCAACACAAGACACAATTCTTTCCCATTTATACAGATTGTGAAATGTATGCAGATTTAATGCTTGTTCTAAAATTGTGAGTTTGGTGCAGTGCTCAGAAGTATCCAATGACATCTGCAATACTCTACTTACAGGAACAATGAGCATGTCATCAAGGCAGAATCCCTTCCCCATTCCCACTAGGTGACAAAACATATAATCCACTCCATACATGTGCTTTAACAGAGCAAACACCACGAATGATGTATCACAGATACAGTATTACACCTACTGTTTTGGATAGCTGTCTTGCTTTTTTTTTCCCCCTACTGGCAGCATGACAAAACACTGTCAAAACCAGCGTTCAGAGTCATTTCTGTCTGATTAGCAAGTAGTCAAATATTTATTCATGATCTGACTCTGAATATGTCAGAACTGCATATTAAGTTACCCGCATTTGTGTGCAGCTGAGTGTTAGTTATCCATTTTTGGGGGGCTGGTATGAATGTTTTGTTGGCTACATCAATAAAAAAAGGTGACCTAAGAGACATAATCTGCCAGTATCATTTTGGCTCCATTGTTTCTGAAAGTATTTTAAAACACTAACACAAAATATCTGGGGAAATGTTGTCAGAGACTCCACCAGTAGTCTCCAAATTGGCAGTTTTGCAAGGCAATGAGGAAGAGACACTGTGGACCAAAGATCTCATATTTTGCTCCTGAATCTTTGTGGTTATTAGCATCCTTTTAAAGCAGCAGTGCTTTGAACAAAGTAACCCACGCTAAAGTCAATTTACCTCCTATTTTTAAGAAAAAAATATGGAACAAAGAGCATAAATTTTCAAAAATTAAAATTATATCTTAAGTTAGCTGCCCATTATCCACCAAGTTCCCTGTGTCTAATGGAAACTAGGATAATTTCTGCATGCACAGTTCATCTTTCAGAGCCATACAAGTATAGGAGTGACTTAGAAAAGTATTCCAAGTGTATGAAAAGCACATACACACAGACTGCTATTTAATTCCTCTGTGGCACTTTTCACAGTCTGCAAGTCACCTGCTAAAAAAATTAACTTCTCATTCTCCTGTTGACGCAATTATGTGACCACAATTGATATAGAGGAAGTCATTTGCTTACATTCACAGGGACAAACAGTGGCAGAAACTGGAACAGAAACCACCCACAACTCCCCAGACCCAAAGGCAGAGAAAGTCTGTGCTACATTTTTCCAGTAGCAGGTTTGATCCTGCAAAGCACAAACTAAGATACAAAGCAAGAGATGCTAAGGACCTTTTGGGATTACGGCCATAACACAAGGAATAGTTTCTTCCCGTACTGGCACTAGAAGCAAATATAACCATGAACTCTCTACCAGTAGATTCCTTTTTTTGTGGAGGAAATGCACTGAGGGCCTCACACTTAACCACTTAAGTCCAAGCACTTAAACAATGAACCATGACTGCTCACACAAGCACACCAACTTGAAGGACAGAGTTTTTGGATGGAGAATACTTGTGTAAAAACTGAAAATCCAGCCCTGAGCACGTGTTTAACTGATTTGCTCAGCTGGGAATGTAATCCCCACGTGCTCAGGCTTGGAGGATTTTCAGGTGTTATGCAAGTATTCTGAAAAAGTTCATAGCAGCCTCCAGATGAAACACGCAGGAGTGGCCAAAGATATGCAGCTGTAGGAAAGAAGTCTTGTGAGAGAGAGGAGCAAGGAGGCAAAAAGAGCAGAATGGAAGAAACAACCTCAGAACATCTCATTCCATCTCAATTTCAGAAATAAAATTTGTCATTGAAATTCCCTTTGAAGAAAGAAAAAAACTTAAATAAAAACGTAGCTCAGGAAAAGTGTCCTCATTCCTCCCTTCCCAAGCTAAACAAAGCTTTGCAGAAGAAACACCAGAGCTGATACGACCTGGGTTCAGGTCCAAGCTGGGGAGCCTGTTTCTCATGGGGTGTACACATGTCCTGCCATGGCACCTCCCACACGGGATAGAAGCCAACAGCTAGCACAGGACAAACTAAAGGAAGAGAGCAGTGGAGGGCAGGATGCTGAAATCACTTCCAGCTGAGAAAGCTCCCAGGCTGCAAATGGTTTGGAGACTGCAAGAGAGACCTGCCCAGGTGTTAAACATGCTCCTACAGGCCTCTCGTTCTGCTGTCAGAGACAGGATTCTGGGCTGGATGGAATCTTGGTCTAACTCAGTTTTATTCTCATTTTCTTCTGAGTATTTCTTCCAAACAGCAAAGACAGAGGATAGATATCCTGGGATATCCAAGACTTTGGTGAAGGACAGCAGAAGAGAAATGAAGCAACAAGCAGAGTGAAAAGGACAAGGAGGTCAGTGCATAGGAGCGAATGAAGAACAACATGACCTCAGTAAAAATACACATAATCTTTGATGAAACGTAAGTGAACGTAAGTTTCAAATTTTCTTTAATAATAAAAAAAGAGTTAAGGACAAGGTCTTCTCAATACAGCCTTGAATTGTAACATTTGTAACTAAAAGTGACCCTTCCAAAATGACTTCAGAAGCTGAATTAAACCTACATATCTTGGCAGCGAACAGGGATTTGAAAACTAACAAGTTTCTTACATCTTCAGCTCACTCATACTGGAGAAAGGAGAATTTTGTTTACAATACAGTGTAGCACTGACTCCCCTGCTTTCCTCCCTACCTTCAGAAATTATATTCCTACATTCTGAATGTTCAGAAGGGCTGGCTGAGGGATGTTGTTCTCTTATTTTCTTTTCAGTAATAAAGTCTCCTGTGCAAATGAAGTCGTAATAAAACAAGACTTAGATCAAAGAGAAACAATTTTATCTAAACAATGTGACTTGGTCTTTTCTCACATTGTAATCACAAGCAAACTTGGTAAAGCAGCAATCACCTAAAGTATATTTACAGGAACTTTTCTGGAGTGGGACAGCCAGAATAGTTGTGAGAGTTGCATTCATTGCGCCTTAAAACATAGGCACAAGTAATACTTATTACTAGTAAGTAACAGTGAACTCAAAAAAGCAGTCAACAATCTGCCACAGTCAACACAGTACTCTGGTATTTAGCATTTTAGTATTAAATGAATAATGGATATATACAAACCTCTTCTTTCGTTTTCTTATTTTCTGCTCTAAGCTCTTCATATTCGCCAATAGCTACACAAGGGGAAAAAAAAAAAGAAGTTAATATAGCAGTACCTCTTCCCAAATTAGTTCTCCATTTGATTAAATTGAAAACTCTTCTGTTTGTCTACACAGACTTCTTAAATAACATGGGTCATAAACTTCATTAATAGCTTATTAATATCCGATGAACTGGATATCCTTCTAGAATTGAAGCAATTAGGAAGTGTCTGAAAAAGATGGCAGCTCCCAAAACAATCAATTTTTGATCAATGTAGAGCTAAACAATCTTATTGATTGAGTTCAAAAATTACAAGGTGAATATACTGGTTTGCAGTGACCATTTTAAACCCACACTGGCTCAGGTTACAGATCAATCCTAGAAAGAATGGTTGATGCAACATATAGATACCTGCAGAGTAGCTGATCCCTGCACCACGAAAACCAGGGTCTCCCATCCATCCCTTTACTTTGTCCCCACTTCTCCTTATGTATCCAAGATTCCTACCCACTTCCCATGCTCAAGAAGCAGGGAAAAAAAAACTCAACAGGTAGATGAACAAAGAAGAAACCACGCTGGTGAAACAATGTATTTCCTACACAGGAACACAAAGGCTGTGCCTCTTATCGCTGCTCCACTGCCAAGCTATTCCCTGCTCCCTCCAGGAAAACAAGGGAAGAGACTTCTACTATACAGATGCAACAAAAGGAATGAAAACTGTATCAACAGATACAAGTCAAGCTTCTTCATACTTGAAAACGGCACGTGTTTGTCTGCCTTTAAGGCAAAGTCATTCTTGCTCTTTGATACTTTACAAATGACTGAAAAATGTAAATACAGATTTGCCCCACCCTCGACAGCTCTCTTCACATGCTCCATGGACAGAGAACTCCTAATCATTAGCCCTGAAAGAGAAAATAACAGAAAATTTTGGGCTATAGCTCTGAACCCACCCAAAACATGTTCCCAGCTAACCCTGCTCTTTCTTACAGTATAAGAGTAAAACCCCAAAATAGCCAATGTGAGTGAACACGGCATGTTCCTTCACAACAATGACCACATTTATTCATCAGCTACTCACTCCACAGCTCAGCTGGTCAGAAGGGACTGTCCTATAAACATATCGATGCCCTTTATCAGTATTAAATTAAGTAGGTAACTTTGTATGCAGAAGCTCCTTTAATTATAACTTGGTCTTTTGATTTCCAGTTGTGAACCTGTGTCTCCTGAACCTGAATTTGCTAACAAAATGTAAGTATTACCTAAATTAGATGTTTTATATATTAGCTACTTACTATGGCTAAAAAGCACTTATTACTAAAACAAGGCCGTAAGGGTAAAAGTATGTAATGACTGTAATTCACAGTGAACCACAGAAAAGACACCTTCATTTACACAGAGTGAGGTGGTGACTCTTCCTACTCTTTTTATTAAAAAATTAATCAACCCCTTTCCTAAAGCTGCATGTTAAAAACACAAAGGAAAAAATCCCCAAACTTTAAAAATGCTGCACGCATGTACTTCAGTATTTATACTGCAAACCAGGGTGGCCTTCAAGTAGATTGAGAGCCCTTCCATGCCAAATCAATAAGTTATGCCACTTCTGCATTTCAAACCTACTTATTTAATCAAAAAATAAGTAGAGCTGTCAAAGGAAGCAAGTATTATTCCACTGTTTATGCTTCCAGACCATGGACCAGGCATGTTTTTACTGGTACAGGCAAGAGAAAGAGCTGATGGTGCAAAAAGGCCTCTGCTCCAGATGAAACAAGCTATCCTAATCAAGTCATATTTTATTGGTAGAAGTAAACTAACACCTGGCTTTTTGGATATATCATTAGAGACAGAATTACCCCTGTCAGCACCGGAGGCTTTAATGGAACTGCTGCCACCACATTCCTCCTCCCAGTGTACATGGAATAGGAAGCATCAGGCCAAGAATCTTATGCAAACTCTCAAACAACAATGGCCTCCTACATGTACAATGTGCACAAGATTGTGCAGTGCTGTCAGAGGATAAACAAAAGCCAAAAGGGATCCATTTTTTCCTTCTTCCCCACTTCAGGCTCAAAGATCCCTGCTGCCAAATCCAGGTGATCAGTATTTTAACAGGATGCAATATGGCAGCAGCAGCACCAGCCAGGTGCAAACCATTTCCAAACGTGCCTCGGCAGCATTTTTAACACCTCCTCCTGTAAAGGTGAATGTATGGGATGGCATTACACTCATCACTTTATGATGACTCCAAATCTTGACTCAGAGTATATAAAGCTATTATCAGGCCTAAAGCTTACATGGGCAAAACAAGCTTTTGGTCACATATCAGTTGCATTTGCTGAAACTTACAAGGCTCAATTACCAAACAGTTGTTAAAAAAATAAATAAAAATCGCTTAAGGACACAAAGGTAAGTGTTAGGTACAAATACTGTAGGTCAGCTCCTGCATCTGTGTTCCTGTATGCCTTGATCTTACTCAAATCTGTGGAAGTGTGTACAAGTAAACTTAATTAAACCCCAAATCTGCATCTTGCAGTCTTACAGCTTCCTTGAAAAAACAGGGCAGGAAAACTAAACACACCACTGCCTGATAAAGCCCAACCACTAAGTTCACACCAAAAGATTTACCTTCACAAGTTTCTGAAAAAAGATACGGTTCAACACAAGAAACTGAAGTGGGAAAAACATTTAAACTCTAACACATTCAAGCAGGATGTGCTCTGCTGGGGAATGACGGCTGCTGTGTATGAAGATACACACACAGGTTCATGGGGAAAAAACAAACTATAGAGCAGATGACTACAGAGGGGAATACAGCAGCCAACAAGGTGTCCTAAGAAATTCCTCTGGCCATAAAAATTACCCATCTGCCACGAAGAAGAATAAATTTGTCACACCACAAGCTCCATTAGGAGCTTGGCAATAGCAATATTTAAAAGGTACTGCTCTGAGATATTCCAGTCAGATTGGCAGTCCAGTCTGTTCCTTAGAAGATACATGATGTTCCCTTATTCAAAGGTGCTGACATTATAAGAAAAAGTTTTAAGAGATCAAATAGATCATAATTAAAAAAAAAAAAAGCATACAGAGCCATAGTGTTTGAGACTAGAGACTGGAAATCATCACACTTCATCAAATCCAGCCAACAAACACAGAGCAAGGTTAGACCTTTCGAAATGAAGAAGAAAATCCAGGCAATATAAACACCTTTGGTACATGTGTGGTTAACAGCAGTTGTTAACCACTGTAATTTAGCAAAGTGACCAGAAATGTGCCTATGACAGTGGCAGTGCTGAAATGCAATTTTACCTAGTTTATAACTCCAGACATTTTGATCACTGACTCCTGTTTTCAACTGAACAAAAAAGGGACTACAGCAGAAGATGACTCTGTCTTTAAGGGCAAGGTACCAGCAGTGCCAATAAAACCAGAGACAAACAAGGCAATCTTCCAGGCAGGTAATCAGCTACTGTTATGATTCAGCTGTTAGTCAAGTTTGCTACCATTCCTCAGGTTCTACAACCAACCACTAATAACACAAGGTTTTGCCAAATTGTGCTTTTTTTTTGTTTTGTTTTAAGTCTTACCCATAGGAATATAAGGGCCAGTTGAATAGAAGTGTGCACCACTGGAAACATCACTCAAAGTAGTTAGGCAATAGTATTATTTATGGTGGATCCACTTTATTAAACCAAGCCATTTCAGAAAACTGTTTGAGGATTAAAACTCAAACAACACTTTCAAGTCCAAAATATCATCGATAGAGAGATCTTGTTTCTTCATGATGCTCACCTTAAGCCTGGTAATGGAGCAAGCTGAAGAATGATCAGTATCAGGTATCTGAGTCTAACACACAGGACTTGGAAAATTCAGCATGGGTGAAAGATAAGCGTATCTTGCACACAGACGGCTTCAGTGTCCTTGTTGCTGCTCAGAGCTCTACCAAACAGCCAAGCAAATTTGCCCAAGCCCCTGAGAGCTTCACAGCTGCCACTGAGAATTGAATGGGCAGCTACGAAACACCTGCCTCAGGTTCAGTCTCCTGACCTTGGTTAGGAGAAGTATAAGCAAGCAGCTGAAATGTGACAGC
This sequence comes from Falcunculus frontatus, assembly GCA_013398115.1. Lineage (NCBI taxonomy): Eukaryota > Metazoa > Chordata > Aves > Passeriformes > Falcunculus > Falcunculus frontatus. The sequence goes on from VZRV01004677.1 coordinate 66,929, forward strand.
AGTCAGACACAGACACTGCTATCCGCCTTCCCCTCTACCTATGGCACCATTTCTCAGACAGTTCATTTACCTGGTGCCAGGCAAGTTTCTCAAGGCTAGAAAATCACATCCTGAAAAAGAAACCAAGGAAACAGCTACTGAATGAATGTTTTCTGAAACCTCTCCAAATCAGTTTGTGTTTTTCACAAATCTGACTACACATCAAAATGTTACAGGAATCTGAAGCCATGCATCACTCTGAACGAAATAAAGATAAGACAAGTTTGTGTACCCATTACCCCAAATATTCAGATCCAGCAGATCCTTCCACTAACTGCATTTTTTCCCAAAATAATACTGTTATCTACATTTGGAAGCAATAAACAGGAAAATTAAGAGACTCTGGTTAACAGACCATCCTAAAATTACTTGAGGGAAGTTGGTAGTATCTAAAATAGTCTTGTTTTGTTATCAGTAAGAATGGAGGGGACACTATCTATTCAAAATTACAGTATATAAAGAGTAAGCAAATTTACTTATCCACAGTAACAATTTATTTTACTTTACTACTAGAATAATTTCATTTATCTTATCGCCTTTTCATTGCTTGAGTTTTTTACTCTAGGCACCAGACTCACCAGTTAACACAATTTAAGTACTGATTTATCTATGTGTGGTACCATATTTTTTGCTTAGTTTTAGATGTAAAAGAGTATTTTTTTTTTCCAGTGGCTAACTTTTTGCCTACCTAAAACAACTTTCTCACCAGCCACATAATCACAAAAGAATATGTCAGCCTCACAACAACACACTAGAACCCCTGCATTTAGGGATGAACATCCACCAAGAGCAGAGCCTTACAGGACTGTGTCTGCTAAATCCAGCTTCTATTTCAACAGCTCAGGTGGATCTGGGACAGCCAGTCCTCAAGTTACAGTAACTTTCCCTTGAACTAATTCCTCTAGTCCTGTAAAATTTCCTTAGACATTAAAGGATACCCAGCCCACTGGCAGAGAAGACTTTCAGAGAGCAGAACTGAAGCCCTGCTCTAAACAATTTCAACAGGCTAAGTTTTCTCTAAAGAATAACCCAAACTTGTCTTTTTTACAACCGATTATTGTCATTTTAACAAATGCCCTCTGAAGGCAACAGTACTGGAGGGAAGCAGTCAGTTAGTAAGAGAACAAGATTTTGAGCCTTACTTTTTGGTCTCACATTATCAAAACACAGAGCTGTAAGAGTATAGTTTTACACCCACTGAACCCTTCCAAGGCAGAATCTAACTTGTGCTACTGGTAATTGTGAATTTCCAAAGCTAAGTGTACAGGAAAAACCTAAAAAAGTGCCAAAGCAGGTCATAAATAGTCCACTAATATCCACATGAAACTTGGTTAAGAAAAGCTTCTGCTGTACAGCAAAGGCGATGGAGTGCATTTATGGTCAGAATGAATGGCAGCAAAATGGGCACTGATCACACCCCTGTAATTTCACTCTTTTACACAATTTTGTCCAATAGGTCCTTTTCAAATAGCTCCTCCTAGGCTTACGGGAGACCAGGAGAGCTCAGTTGTGGGAATTTCCAGCTGTGAATTCCAGCGTGGCTCCTTCGCACCTCCTGCACATGAAGCTGTGGCACAGGAGGAAACACCGACCACTCGGTGCACAAGCAGATGCTCACAATTCAAACAAATCTTCAAACGTTTGAATGTGCCTACCTGACTAACTAAGGCTGCACCTCTGCTGGATCAACCTGGCTCAGGGACAGACTGGCCACAGGGGAGTTAAAAAATGGCTTATGAGCACCCAAGCTCTTTTCCATGTGCCTTCTTGCAGAAGATTAAATATTACAGTGTTTTAGTTTCTGAGTCAAACTACGCACTCATGAAACTGAACATGCTGAAATTCTGGACTGTTCTACTAAAGCACCGAAAGCGACTCACACACGGCACCAAAACAGCCCGGGATGGAATTACCAAAGCTCTACAGAAACTGATGGCGCATCAGGGCGAGCTCTGAGCTACCAGCGGGAAGTTTGCTCGCTGATGGGGACTGGGATTGCAGGTGTTTGATGGGTCGGGTTAGGATGGGATCCTGCAGCACGGAGAGGGAGGTGGGACACGCTGGCAAGTCAGGCACAGTGCGGCTCAGTTCCAGGCGAGGCGAGGCTCCCCGGAGGCACAGCGAGGCGCACACACTGTCACCTGGAGCTGTGCGGTCCTGCGGGCTCAGCAGCAGCTCCCCGCCAGGGCAGCACCGAGCGGGCAGGGCCGGGCCGAGGCACTCACGGCCCATGTGCTGCGGCACCGCCGCCTCCCGCCCTCGCCATCGGCCCCTGCGACGGCCGCGCTCGCAGAGCCACTCAATCAACTGGGCTGGAAAAGCCCTCTGAGATCATCGAGTCCAACCCATCTTCAGCCAGAGCGGGCACCTGCGGGGCGGCGAGGCAGCCGGGGCGGGCGCCCACATGGGGAAGAGCCAACACGTTCCACTCCCCTGCTTTATTTCATTAAGGCTTTTATTATTTCCCTTCTGCAGGGGCAGAGCAAGGGGCCCGGGAGCGGGGCCGGGGGACGCCCAGGCCGCGCCCGCCCCGCCGCGCCCCGTCCCCCCCGCCGGGCGCGGA